>CAJNDS010000105.1:0-40000 GCA_905221605.1 Symbiodinium natans | reverse complement strand
AACCCCCCCATACTTGTTAAGCTGAAGGAAACGGTTCTGCAGGTTAAGACGCTCTTCCGCTAATTTCATACTAAGTCCCTACGTCGCATATATTTATCATCATGCTGGGGTTATCGCTTTCTGCGTGTCCCAGATCGTTCTGCAGATCAAAAGCCACCAAACCATAAACTGATGTCCGTCCCTTACTCAAACTCATCAACGCTAATTTTGGGACTTTGGGGCCCAAGTATACAACAATGAGGTACATGGACCCTTAGGGATACATGGGACACCCTGAACGGCTTGAGGATTTCGAGGTTGGGGGTTGGGGGGGGGTTGGGGGCTGGTGAAGGCCTTAGGACCCAGACCAGAACGAAGAAGCAGCCCCGCGCTGGCATAGCTCCTCGGATGTCAGGTTGTGGGCTTAGGGCCGCAGAAGGCAGTGACTGAAGCAGTCTGGGGCCCTACATATTATATTCGTTGGTGGTCTCTTTAAGTAGGGTTTCTGCTTCGTATGGGGGTTCCTATGAGGGTATCTAGGGGCTATATAAAGGTATAAGGGCAACAGATAAAGAGGCCACCGGCATAGGGTATAGGGTGAACTAACTGGGCGAACTGAGGTTATCGCCCATGATCTTCTCGTTCATCGTGCTTGTACAAGAATACACACAAGATGATGAACAAACATCCTTGCGACTGGGCTCCTGAACCCTAAACCCTGAACAGTAAAGAACCCTAAGTCCTGAAAACTGAACCTCAACCCCCAACCCTCATCCTGAAGCCTAACACCCTCTCTTTCATGTATGAATTCAAACACTGTTCTGATTTCGGTCAATCGGCCACCGGTGTTGTTCAAATTCCGGTCAATCGGCACCGGTGTTGTTCAAGCTTCCGCTCATCGGCCACCGGTGTTGTTCAACTTGCGGTCAATCGGCACAGATGTTGTTCTGATTACAGTCATTTCGGTCAATTTTCGGTCTCCGGGCACCGCTGTGTTCCAATGTCGGTGTATCGGCTCAGTCAGGGCCTAGGGGTTAGGGTGCAGGGTCTGGGGGTTCAAGGCTTAGGGTTTAGGGTACCATCCTAGGGCTTAGCGTTCTAGGATTAGAGTTCTGAGATAATGCAATATAGATGGGGTGCGTGTTGCGCATGTAAAGAATATATGAAATTTCTTAATGTTATGAGTATCTTGGGGCGGGTGGGCAGGTCTTGTTTTCAACAGTTTGCTTGACTAGTGAATGCGTGGACTTGTCATGCTGAACCCGAAACCCTAAACCCTAAATGACCCTAGACCCTAAACCCTAAACCCTGAACCCTGAACCCTAAACCCTAAACCCTGAACCCTCAGACCCTTCAAAGCCTTACCTGCAGCCAAGGGGCCCGCAAGAGACGACCACCTCATGCCTGTCCATTCAAGCGGCAGTTCCCCAGCCCTCTTTCTTAGTTGCTGAGCTCAGAAGTCCCCAAGAAGTGTACACTGTCAGTTCTAATTATAGGGGATTATGGTATCCCAAAAAGTGGAAAGTGTACTCGTTCAGCTGCTAAGCTTCGAACCCAAGAGAAGCCCATGTGAGGCCTTACAAAACACAAATCGGGTTTGGGGCTTGGGGTTGAGGGTTTAGGGTTCAGGGCGCCATAAAGCCGATAAGATCCTGTTTTTTCAAATGCAAGAACCTACAAAAGCCCCTGTAAAGCCCTCAACCCGGTCAGGCACCTGGCATAGACCTGCTTGGTCTCTCGCAGTCCGCTCTCCTCCACGTACTCCACGCCAACTGCTCGCTGTCCATCGAGGATGACCCGCGAGGCGCGCGCGTTCTCTTGAACCTCGCTGCATGCTTCAGTTCAATGAAGCTGTAGGGAGGTTTAGGGTTTAGGGTTTAGGGTTTAGGGTTTAGGATTTGGGGATTTGGGGATTTGGGGATTTGGGGGTAGGGTTGCTGCTTGTAAACGGCTTACTGCCAACGCTTAGTAGACGGCAAGAGGGTGAAATAGAACTCACTTGCTTCCTCAACTTTGCTTTTTGTTTGGCTGGCATGTTTAAGGAACTTGACAATCAGAAGGGTGCCTCTCTTCTTTTCGTTTTTACTTGAGGGGGTTGATAAGGAAACCTATGCTGCTAGTTACCACTCGCAGCCCGGGCACGTGCAGGTTCGATCGCTTGCCCATGTGCGGCTCAAGAAAGGCCGTGTAGGACGACTCACGTTGGCCTTGCGTTCTGAGGTTGCCGAACAACAATCCCCTTATGGTTTAGGATTTAGGGTTTAGGGTTTAGCGAGCTCAGGGGAGTGGGAATGTTGAATCGCAGCACCAAGCCACAAAAACGAACCCTGAACTTGTCTCATCCACTGCAACACTTCGTAGAAGCACGTTCTAGCTGAGCTGAAAGCTCTTGTATACATGCAAGCAGCTAAGCCAAGGTACCTCTCGCGACCCTACCTAGATTAACGCCCCGAAAAGATGCTAAATAGACCCGACACTTAAGGCAAAGGATCCCTTCTTAAGGGTCTACACAGGTTCTTCCAGGTAAAGCCTTGTTGGTCCAGAGCGCGAGAACAGTTTAGTAGTAACTACCCTTAAGTAGTAGGGTAGAACCCACATAAATCTGTAGGTCAAGAGGGTTCCAGGTAAGGCTCATGCGACCCGGTCACCATTGGCCGTGATAGAAAACTGATGTGGGCTCACCATCCCTCGGCCGGCAGAGTTTGTCTGGGCACGCGCGCTGGAGTTGTAGTCGCCCGCCGTATACCCCTTCTCCTGGCTGTTTTGGGATTCGGGCCTGTTTAGGGGTTTAAAGGTGAACTACATGACTAAGGGCACTGGGGTTTTGTCAGGGTCTACCGTTAATAGGTCGAGGCTCAGACGCTACTTGCATGGGAAATACGAACGCCGAAAGTGCCTACAAAACGAGGAGTACTCTCATGGTGTGATGTACTACGCAAGTGCATACAGGCCGACTCGATCGTCACGCCACTGCCGTGTATAGAAGTCCATATATGTGCCCTCAACCCCAGACTGCTCCTGGGCGCAAGAATCGCATACAAGCTTCTGGGGGGTTCGCCGCAACTCACTCATGAACTGAAATCAAACATTTATTCCCATATTCTGGAAACTGGAAAAGGGGAATCCAGGAATTAGTAGACACGCACTCTCCGGTTTTTGCATTCCCATACGACGTAGGGTTTGCATGTTCCGTATCCCGAAAAGGACACCCTATCTACACACTCAGCTATATTTATAAGGAACAGCACATGTTTAACCCTGTTTCATAATGGTCACTTCACTCCTCTGGATTTTATTGGAGTTACTACTCTAAGGCGGTCCTGATACTTATAGGGTACCAAGATTTTGAGGACCACATGGGGTTTCTTTACTCAACCCTAAACCCTAAACCCTAAACCCTAAACCCTAAGCCCTAAACCCTAAACCCTAATTAAACCATAAACCCTAAATAAACCCAAAACCCTATACCCATATACCCTAAACCCTAAAACCTAAACCCTGAACCCCAAACCCTTCCTGCGCCGCGCGGACGAAGGCCGAAACGTCAGCTCGCTGCGGGTTGCGGAAACTCACGGCGTAGGGTCCTCACGGCGTTTTTCGTAAGTCAGGTACTCTAAACTCGGCTCACCGTCTAGCGGGATCTGCATTCTGGAAAGGGGGACCTTCCCAACCAAAAAAACCCAAAACCCTTCGTAAGCCCTAAGCCCTAAGCCCTAAGCCCTAAACCCTAAACCCTAAACCCTAAACCCCATGGAACCCTCCCAAAGACGAAGGCTCAGGGTCCCGCCGAAAACTTTCCCAACCCTGTCCGCTGCGGCCATGGGCCTCTTCGGCCACCACATCTTTGGGGGCCGTGTCAGAGAGGAATCCTTCACTCTTCTTGAAGTAGGGAAGCACCTGGTTTAGGGTTTAGGGTTTAGGGTTTAGGGCTCAGGGTTTTAGGCCCAGGCACCAACTTCTAGGATTAGGGCTAACAGGGTTTAGGGGTTGAGGGTTTAGGGTTCAGGGTTGGTTGCTTTTGGGGATAGCTTGCCTGGGGGGGGGGGGGGGGGGGAGGCTCATGGCTACTTAGAAGTAGGGCTGCCATTTTCCTTAAGGGTGATAGCTGCAGTTTTGGGCCGACTTATCGGCCTCGAGCCCTCAACCCGAAACCTGTAGCCTCTCATGAGCCTTTCGGGTGGGGGGTTATCGGGGTCTCGGCTCATGAGCCTAAGGATTCAGGGTTCAGGGTTCAGGGTTCAGGGTTCAGGGTTTAGGGTTTAGGGTTTAGGGTTTAGGGCACCCAAAAGGTCCATGTATACGGGCACATGGACCCTTAGGGCCTCAGGGTTGGGGAAGTCTTTGGGGCCCCCCGTCTCTACACCCCTAAACTCTAAACACTAAGCCCAAAGCCCTAGTAACACCTACCTTCCTTTACACCCCCCCCCCCCCCATGCGTTAAACGGACACCCAAAAAGGGCCCTGACATTCTTGGAATGCCCTGAAGAAGAACTACCATCCCTTTTAAACCCTAAACCCTAAACCCTAACTCCTTGAAACCCTAAACCCTAAACCCCAAACCCTAAACCCCAAACCCTAAACCCTAAACCCTAAACCCTAGCCTCCTCCCAGCTCCACCCCTTGGCGCCGCCCTCGGCCCAGCCATCGAAGTCACGGGGGTCTCCCCGCACGTAGGCCTCAAGGGAGCATCAGAAAAGGGCTTGGGGTTTAGGGTTTAGGGTTTGGGGTTTGGGGTTTAGGGCTTAGGGCTTACGGCTTGGGGTGAATCAGCAGGGGGACTTGTCAAGATGAGAGAACCATCTCTAGGGGTATTTTGGGTTTCGGGTTTAGGGCTTAGGGTTTACGGTTTAGGGTTAGGGTTAAGGGTGTACGAGGGAAGAGCGGGGAGGGGGGGGGGGGGGGGTTGGTTCAGCTGTGAAAGGTTCATGGTCTCCGGGTAGCTGTAAGCGGGTTTGTAAGGGCTGGGTGGTGCTTCAGGGCAGGGGTGCGAGACATGCTCACGGATGCCTGCTTTTGGACATGGGTTTAGGGTTTAGGGCTTAGGGCCTTTAGAGTTTAGGGTTTAGGGGGTCCAGTATGGCATTCCAGCAAGGGACAAAGCCTGAAAACCATGTCCAAATGCTGATCGAGGCCGGCGAATGTTCATGGGTGGTCAAAAGGCACGGGGAGTTATACCTGGTCATAGCCCGACATGTAGTTACAGCCACTAAGCCTTCAAATACACGCATCCATCCCAAGCGTAATTCGTCCTTCTTCAAATAACCACCAGCTGGTGAAAGGGACGGGGGTAGATCAGGCCAACAAGCCATAACAAGGGAACAGGGGGCGCCCCTAAGACCTCCCTCCCCTGGTTCCTTCTGAGCTTAAGAAGGCAAGGCTCCATGTAGTTGATGGAAGTGGAGCCACCAAGCATCTTCCCGGATGGCAATCTCATGAGGCCGTCCTCACATGCGCAACCCCTCAACCCTAAACCCCGAACTCGAACTCTGAGAAGTTGGGGGTGGATCTGAGAAATTCTTAGGTCTCCAAGATCCCAGAAGTACCCTACACCCTCGAGACCCAGGGCTTTCGGAAGCTTAGGGTTTACAGAGCTTGCCGATTGCCGACTGCACTTGCCCCCCCCCCCGACAGCTCCAACTAAACCCTCCAAAGGTTTGAAGACTTACGGGAGCCGAATCCCCGATCGCTTTTGACGACTGAAGGCATGTTCCTGATAAAGCCCGAAACCCGAATGGAAGCCTCAACCCTCAACCCTTCTTCACTAAGTAGTCCCTCAAAACCCTCTGAATCCTACTTCTTATCCTCTTAAACCCAATGAGGGAAAAATATTAAATGTCCCAAGGGCCTACCCAGTTTACTAAGCAGGCTGGCTCCGTGATTTCAGGGGCAAGGCAGGGCCATGAAATGATTTCTCCCTCGGACGACCCACTTCCTTATACAAGTTAGCCAGAACTGTAGGTTTGGGGGTTTAGGGTTTGGGGCTTGGGGGTTTAGGATTTGGGGCTAGGGGTTTAGGGTGCGCCCAAGGCCCCCGTAAGGAATGTGGCTTCATTCACAGCACGAACATCTATAGCTCAGAATCGTGGGGTACGGCCACAGCTCCAACGCAAGAAACTTGGCGAAGTTCTGTTGTGAAGTTGTGGGGTTCCGGGTTCAGGGATTCTTGACCTCGAAGCCCCAATTCCCAAACCCTAAACCCTAAACTCTATATACCCTAAACCCTAACCCTAAACCCCAAACCCTTAACCCTAAACCCTAACTAAACTTTCAACTTCTGGATCTGGAGCCCTTTGGCCGGATCTGTCCTTCAGCTTCTTTGCAACCCCTCCGCCAGGGCCCCTCCTTTCAGAATTCAGCACAGAGCACAGTGGGTTTAGGGTTTAGGGTTTAGGGTTTGGGGTTTAGGGTTTAGGGTTTGGGGGGGGGGGGGGGGTTAGGGTTTAGGATTAAGCTAGGGCTTGGGGTTCACGGTTTCGCGCGTGCAAGGGTTTAATTCGGGTTTCAGGTACTGTCAGTGTCGAGGCTGGATTGAAGGCAAATAAACAAATTTTTAAAAGTGTATATATATATATATAGATCCGAATCCTTTTAAGTACGCTGCTGACTCAGGGATATTATATATATATATGTATATATATATATATATATGTTTGTGTATATTTTTATACCCGATTTGGCCACTTTACCCCAGACCATGATCTCCCGGTCAGCCTTTGCGGCTGTTCTTGAGACGGACGAGGCTAAGAGATGTCGTGCGCAGAAGGTTCCGCATCGCTGACAGCTCCGTCGTCTTCATGCGCTAGACCCAAGAGTAACCTAGGAATCATAAGGGTGCCCTTTTTGATGTAAAAGGGCTTAGGAGGGAACTTAACCCCCCCCCCCCCCCCCCAAGAGAACAAGGGGAGTAAGGGCATACTCTGGGCCCCAGTGAAATATCTAGCAGGTAAGCAGTGGACCCCTTATGTCCCTTTTTTCGGGGTTTAGGTTCCCTTATGAGCCCCTTCAAGCTAAAAAAGGGCACCCTTGACTGTTAATGTGCAGGCCGGCCACGCCGACAGATGCCAAAACCCGCAACACCAAACCCCTAAACCCTACGCCCTAAACCCCGAAGCCCTAAACACCTAAGCCCTAAACCCCTAAGCCCCTAAACCCACAAACCCCCTAAACCCTGAACCCTGAACTTAAGCCCTAAACCCCTATGCCCTAAACCCGTAAACCCCTGAATCCCTGAACTTAAGCCCTAAACCCCTAAGCCCGAAACCCCTAAACCCCTGAACTAAAGCCCTAAACCCCTAAACCCCCCAAATCCCTGAACCCCGGAACTTAAGCCTTATACCGTAAGCCCTAAACCCTAAACCCTAAACCCTTCACCCTCTAAACCCCAAACCCCAAACCCCAAACCCCAAACCCCAAACCCTAAACCCTAAACCCTAAACCTCCCAAACAGCTCTGCTCCCCTCTCCTGGCCCAGTCCACCGGCGTGTTCTGGAGCGCCCCGCAGGACACGGGCATGGCAGCTTCGGGAGGTGGCTTCGGCCCGGCCTCCAGGAGAAGCACCTGCTAGGTTTAGGGTTTAGGGTTTTGGGTTTAGGGTTGAGGGTTGAGGGTTGAGAGTTGAGGGTTGAGGGTTGAGGGCTTGGGGCTTGGGGCTGACACCCTGACTTCCTTCTTCAACAGGCACAGAAGACGTTTGACGTCAATGTTCCCCGAACCTATGGCCCCAGAACCCCAAACCCTAACATCCCAAACCCAAAAACCCACTTCGTCTTCTAGTCCTTGAACACTCAACCCAAATTGTGTTGAAAGCGCTCCTTCAACCCCCCCCCCCCAAACCCTAAACCCTAAAACCTCAACCCTTAAGCATAGACCAAACCCTAAACACCAACGATGTTTAGCGTTCGTCCCTCTGATATCCATGCTGCTGCTGAGTCTTTCGCAGACTTCTTGCAGCACGAGTGTTTAGTGGCTTCGATGTACAGTAGGTTTAGGGTTTAGGGTTTAGGGTTTAGGGTTTGGGGTTTAGGGTTTAGGGTTTACGGTTTAGGGTTTAGGGTTCCCTGTCACCCTGAAGTGCCTATGCGACAGAGCACCATAGAGCGCATAGGGAGGTCTGGCTAGTGAGCCGATCGCTTCACAGCAAGTGCAGGCGAGCCATGTTGTAGCATCACAAATTCGTAACTCCTCCCTTGTACAATTCCCCAAAGTTGGTGCTTCAGGATCGTCTGCAAGACCGTTCGCATAAACAACCCTAAACCCTAAACCCTAAACCCAAAACCCAAAACTCTAAACCCTAAACCCTAAACCCTATTACCCTGAACCCAAACTGTGCTCTAAGCGCTTCTTCTCCAGCCAAGCGGCCTTGGCCCCAGGGTCTTCGCTGAGACGCGAGGCGATTACGGCCCCGGCGGCACCGCCGCCGACGACCACCTCGATTTCGGGTTTCGGGTTTAGGGTGTAGGGTTTAGGGTTTAGGGTTATGGTTTGGGGTTTGGGGTTTAGGGTTTGGGGTTTAGGGTTTGGGGTCTTAAGGTTTAAAATCTTGAGGTGTACGGGGTGACCGGGTGCTGTGTATTGCAGGGTTGGGCCCAAACTCTCGAAGGGGAATCTTGTAGGAATCCCCCTGCCCCCACTCCCGCCTTATGCCCTTAGCAGACTCATGGTATGGAGGCCTGCACAATTTAAAAAAAGCAGGTATGGGGGGTTTCCGAAATTCGAAATTGGGGGTACCATACTGGGGTCCTGATTAGAGGGTGGAGATCGATGTTAGGGTCCACATGACCCGTTTCTTGAAGGCTCATAGAATGGCCAGGGTTCTATGTGCAGTTGCCCCAACATACAACTTCCCGTGAGCCTTCGGGTCGACCCTTCCAAGCCTTTGGAGACCCCAGCCATAAAAAGCGCCCGGCCAAGACCGGGGGCCACAAGGAAGGCATCAGGAGTTGGGTCTGGGGTTCGCCGCCAGGCCACAAAGTCATAGGCGTCCGCAGCTGTTGAGAAGCCTGCCGCCCTCGCAGCTGCAACACTTTCTTCGAGGGCTGTGGGAAAAAGGTTGGGTACCAGAAGTAGATGAGGCTTTGGGTGGTGCAGGATTCCGGCCGGATTGCTGCGGTTCTGGCCGAAGCTTCGGAGCTTAGGCTTCGGGGTGTATAAAGCCCAAAGCCACAAACCCTGCAAACACTGAGCGTGGAGGCCCGACTGTGCACGTCGAACGAGGGTACAGGATGGAAGGGAGCCATGCGAGTCGGGGCACAAAAATGGACAATCACTCGGGATACCCTGGTTGAATACCCTGGTTGAATTCAAGGGCTCACCTTGGGGATTCTAAGGGGATTATACCACCACAAGAAGGTTGAAGGTGACCTCTCTCTACTCGGTTACAGCTTAGCAAGGTATAGAGCCGAGCCATCCTTCGAGTCTTCGCGGTGGTGTTCCCGAAATGACTGTCAGCGTGAATGCCAAAACCCTGGGCCCTGGAGCAAAAAAGGCCTGTAAACACTGGGGGTTTAGGGTTTAGGGTTCAGGGTTTAGGGTTTTGGGAAAGAAGCCTTCGCAAAAGTATGTGCTTGTGACTACTCCCGAACCCTCAAAAGAGTTCCGAACAAGCAAGCCAAACAGTTCGCGCGAGAGACCCTGAACCTCAGCAAGACCTCCTGAGGATGCTCAAGCCCCTCGAAACCCTAAACCGTCTAAACCCTAAACCCTACAACCCCTAAGCCGACACTCAACCCCTGACACCCTCAAACCAAGCCCCAAACCCAAAACCCACGCGAAGTGAAGGGAATACGCTCGGCAATTCCGCAACTCTTCAAGGGTTTAGGGTTTAGGGTTTAGGGTTTGGGGTTTGGGGTTTAGGGTTTAGGGTTTGTGGTTCAGAGTCGAAGCCTATCCCACCTAGCCTTTGAAACCCGCGGACCCCCCAGATGTTGAAAATAGGAGCGTGCCTGAGTATGCAAGATTTGGGAGGGACATGGGGGTGGCTTATATCTCACTCCTATCAAAGACTGCTGCTGTAGGGGGTGGGTGGGGGGGGGGGAACCCGAAACCCTAAACCCTAAACCCTAAACCCTAAACCCTAAACCTAAACCCTAAACCCTAGGGGGGGGGGGGGGGGGCATCCTGAGGTTGGGTGCATTCTTGCAATATACGTCGGGTAAACCTTTGGCAAGGCTCAACAATAGATCCCAAGCCCTGAGGCCCTTTTTAATCAAAAAACATGATTATATATATATATATATACATACATACATATATATATATATATAGATACAGATATATACGTACTATTCACTTTTGGTGGTCTATATAAAGAAGCATACTTCCCAAGGAAACAAAACACCCTAAACCCTAAACCCTAAACCCTAAACCCTAAACCCTAAACCCTAAAAAACCCTAAACCCTAAACCCTAAACCCTAAACCCTAAACCCTAAACCCTAAACCCTGAACGGAGGTTCGGGCCTCCGGCGCAAAGAGCCAAGCCGGCTGAGAGCGCCCGGGCAGCGGTACATGGCTGAAAGCTCGAGGTGATTGGCTCGCTTTCGGGGGGCTTGGGCCTGTGCTCCAAAAGGGCGAGAGACTCGACCCGGGAGTAGCCTAGGAATAAAAAGGGTACCCTTGTTGGCTTTAAGGGGAGTTATAAGGGAACCCCAACCCAAAAGGGAAAAAGGGCCTACTCCCGGTCCTAGGAGAGGTGTAGGATTCAGGGTTTGGGGCAACGAAGGGGCTGGAGAGAGCCCATTGCGGGATTTATGGGTTCGTGCTTGATGTTTAGGGTTCAGGGTTTAGGGTTTAGGGTTAAGGGTTCAGGGTGTCAGGTTTATGGCTTAGGGTGTAGGGCTTAGCGTTACTGCGCCCTGGCTGGCCTTGAGCACACCCGCCTTTTTGAACAAAGGCTCCAGCTCCTGGCTGCTATCCCCGACACCCTAAACCCTAAACCCTAAACCCAAAACACGAACCCTAAACCCTAAACCCTAAACCCAAAACATCCCTAAGCCCCAAGCCCTAAGGCAGTCTTTTGGGTGGCGCCTCGTCCCTAAGCCCTAAACCCTGGTTCCACGCACTTTCACGCATTGGGTTCATAGGGTTTCCAAGGCCTGCGTTACCTCATTGAGCACACTCCACCCTGTCGCTTCGGGCCACGCTTTGTGGTAGGACCAGTTGTATGTACTGCTGCAAACAATGGAGCCTAGTTCTCTTCGGCCTGAACCGGTTGACGCATAGGATTTTGGGCTTTTCTATATATATATATATGTATATATATATATATATATATATTCTATTATATATCTATACAGGGTACATGTCAGACATTCCACAGAACCAGAAGAGACACACCCTGACGGCGTGACCTTGGCTGAGATGTCCTCCGGCCTTGCGGAAGGGCTCGCAGATGAATTCGGATGCACATATGGGGGTTTACGAAAATAGGGGACAAAATAGGGGACCCCTGACATAGACCCCAAAATAGTAGGATTCCCTTATAACAGGGACCCCAATAAGGTAGCCCTAATTTCGGAAACCCCCACATGATCATAACAGTACTATTCCTGTGGTTTACGCGTTTTTTTTCTCTCGCGATTCTGGTTGCGATGAAAACTCAATGGGCTTCCACCGTTCAGGCTGTAGTGGTGTGGGGGTCAGGAGCCAATTGAGCATACAGAACCGACACAGACCATGGCTCCAAAGCATCCAACGACGATAAGGATTCTGCGGAAAAGTAGGGATCCCAATGATCGGCATGTGAAAGTCGTAGCCATCTTGGATGCTCTAGCTATCAGACTACTGCTATCGGGCCGCTGGGCAACCGAGTAGAGCTAGAACCAACTTACCCTAAGCCCGAAGCCCTAAGTCGAAGCAGCTGGCGGGCCAGTGATCGCGATTCTACGCCTTGCAGGTTTGGGCGGCCAACCCCCCAAAGCATATTAGATAACAATCCCTATGTTGCCCTGATAAGGAGGGTTAAAACCAATAGCCCTAAACCCTAGACCCTAGACCCTAAACCCTAAACCCTAAACCCTAGACATCGTCCCTTTCCGGAAGCGGGCCGAAGGCTTGCGAGGTTTGGGGTGCACTGACAACGGTCTAGGGTTAGGGTCTAGGGTTTAGGGGGTAGGGCACTGACTGCCTTGGCGGCGATGTTGTTGGCAAAACCTGACGAGTCTTAAACTTGGCTGTGGCTTGAGACCCTCGGACAAATTCGCAAATCAAATCCTCTGAACATCTGCCAATACGGGGAAATCTAGCAGACGGGTTCTGAGGGTCTGAGGGATTAATTCCTGTAGCCCACGGCTGAGCGCCAAGCAAACCCGAGACATACACGTTCGGGTTCTCCTGCACAAGAAACGCTGAACCTGAAATAAAGCATAGGGCCCGGGCTTCTGGTTCAGGGCTTCAAAGGGTTTAAGGTTTAGGGCTTGCCTAGTTGTCCAGTAACCTGGGTGAATTAAAGGTTACACTTTGGGATTATAATTGATAAGGGGATTATACTACCCCAAAAAGGTTCAAGGTTACCTACTCTACTACTAGGATTAAAGGCTAACTTTACCCACAGTGGTGTTGCACTCCAAATATGAATGTGAGTTCGCGGGCTCAGCAGAAAGCTACAGGTTGAGGGCCGCTGAGGCCTTTTAGGGTTTAGGGTTTAGGGTATAGGGTTTAGGGTTTCGGGTTTCGGGTTTCTTAGGGCTTGGGGTTTAGGGATGAGGAGAAATCCGGACCAGCACATGCAGTCAGGCCCAGACAAAGCTCTGGACCCCAAACCCCAGACCCTAAATCCAATGAAGCACAATACAAGCCCGAATCCGCTGGTCCCCTGCACTCTGACCCCTCCCCTAACCTTGCGAAACTCCCCCTAAACCCTAAACCCTAAACCCTAAACCCCAAACCCCTTGATCCCCTGCACTCTGGACCCCCCCCCCCCCTCCACGAAACCTTGCGAAACTCCTGGCCAAGCCCGCTCCTTCGCTTTGATGAAGAGTCCGGCTTGCTGCTTCAGCTTCCTTGGCATCTTGGGGTTTAGGGTTTAGGGCTTGGGGTTTAGGGTTTAGGGTTTAGGGTTTGGGGTTTCGGGCTTGGGGTTTAGGGTTTGGGGTTTGGGGTTTAGGGGTTGGGGGTTTAGGGTTTGGGGTTTAGGGTTTGGGGTTTAGGGTTTGGGGTTTGTAAGGTTGAGGGTTCAGGGTTTGGGGTTTGGGGTTTGGGGTTGAGGGTTTAGGGTTTGGGGTTTGGGGTTTGCGGCTTGGGGTTAGGGTTTAGGGCTTTAGGGGTTTGGGGTTTAGGTTTGGGGTTTGGGGTTTAGGGTTTGGGGTTTAGGGTTTAGGGTTTAGAGTTTGGGGTTTGGTTCGGAATAGGGCTTTGTGGAGTTTAGCGTAGATATGACTTAGCACTATGGGTTTTGCGAATATGATTCAGCGACGATGGTTTAGCCAACATGGTTTAGTGATCATTGGGTTCCGCTCGCTGACTTAGCAAACTATTAGCTTCGAAGCCAGACCACTCGGTGTGCTCAACGTGCAAGCTTAAGCCATAAGTTTAGGGTTTAGGGTTTAGGGTTTGCGTAGGGCTTAGGGCTGAGGACTAAGGGTTTAAGGTTTAGGGTTTAGGGCTTATAAGGTTTTAGTTTGGGGCCTACATGCCTATCAGGACGGGCAGGACGCCATTGAGACAAACCTTCAACTCGAAACCTAAACTTGAGGGTACAAACTCGGATCATCTCCTCCCCCTCGAACATTCGGAAGGCGGGAAGTGGTGATTTGTTCAGATACCCACGCCCGGACGAGAAGAAGCTAAACGGACTCTAGGAGCAAAGCCAAACCACACCCATGAAAATGGAGATCTGGGGATGGTGCCGTCTCTCGCGATACTCGCGGCGTTTTTGCCGCTTCGCCTTGACACGTGCTGAGCATGAAATGTGTGGATACAACAGGGCTTCGGGCGTGGCTTTGATATGTTTTAAATGGCCTCGTCTCAGAAAGAAACCCTAAACCCTAAATCCTGAACTCTAAACCCTAAACCCAAAATAGCAGCGGTTATGTTCCTTTGGGCGTCTTGAGCTCTCTGGGTAAGCCCCTAAGGTCCTTAGGTGCACCAAAATAAACAAACCTCAGAACGCAACAACCGCCCTGAAACCCCAGAACCCTGAAAACCCAGAACTTTAAGCCCTGAAGCCCTAGAACACTAAGCCCTAGACCCCTTAAAAACCCTAGAATCCTGGAGCCCTAGAGTCCCAAAAACCTCAAGCCCCCACAGCCCTAACCCTAAACCCTAAACCCTAAACCCTAAACCCTAAACCCGAAACCCTAAACCCTAAACCCTAAACTTCCTAAACCCTAAACCCGAAGCCGCCTCCTTGTCGGGATCCAGGGATTCCCCTGGCTGGACCGACTCCTGGGAGGCTGTGGGCTGGTCTTGCATATACCCACGAGGGGGTTTTAGGGTTTAGGGTTTGGGTTTTGGGGTTTGGGGTTGAGGGTTTAGGACTTCGGGTTTAGGGTTAAAGGATTAGGGCTTCAGGTTTGGTATAGGGTTTGGGTTTAGGGTTTAGGGTTAGGGGTTCGGGGTGAAGGGTTTAGGGTTTGGTCGGGTTTGGTGTTTAGGGTTTAGGGTGGGGGGTTCAGGGTTTAGGGTTTGTGAGGGTCTAGGGTTTGGGGCTTCGGGTTAGGCTTCAGGGCTTCGTTCTTCTAGGGTTTAGGGTTTAGGGCTTGTTAGGGTTTCGGGTTTGCTAGGGTTTGGGGTTTAGGTTTCTAGGGCTTTCGGCCGCTGGAGAGCAACCCACATCGTACTACAGGTGGCCCGTTCCTTTTTTGGGGGGGAGACCGAGGTTTACATGGACCCTAAACCCTAAACCTTAAACACTAAACTCCCTCAACCCTGTTAGGGTTTAGGGTTTAGGGTTTAGGGTTTAGGGTTTAGGGTTTAGGGTTTAGGGTTTAGGGTTTAGGGTTTAGGGTTTAGGGGCTCCGGCCCTCCCGCGCCTCTTCGAAGCACCTTTCCCTCCAGGGTGATAGGTGCGCAAAGGCGTTCACCAAACGCCGGACTCTCGAAGCCCCAATCTTACTTCATGGTTCATGGCACTTGTTTAACCAATGAAAACTTTAGGCTTTAGGGTTTAGGATTAAAACTAAATATCGCTGTACTGATAAGTGCGTTATAAGCACAGTTGTTTTTGGATAATGAGTACCCTGAACCCCAACCCTCAACCATAGAATTAAACCCTGACAAGCCCAAGAAAGATAGCGCCCGCGCATGAGCCCCGGAGCCTGCATGAAACCTCACATCACACGGTCACAAGGAATCGGCCACCCGAAATGCGAAGCCCGAAACCTCTGTAAGACGTAAGCCCATAAAACACCAAAACGCTGGGCCTGAAAAGCCTATACCCCAAACCCCCAAAATTCTTAAACCCTAAGCTCGAAACCCGAACACCCCCCCCCAAAAAAAAAAAAAAAATAAATAAAATAAAACATATAATGATAATAAAAAAAACAAAAGAAAATAATAATAAACAAATCAAATAAACAAAAAGGCCCTACACCCTAAACCCTAAACCCTAAACTAAACCCTAAACCCTAAACCCTAAACCACCACAGCCTTGGCTTTGGCCACGGCGGCAGCGACCTTCTCGTTCACCTTCTCGGCCGCGATCTCTTTGGCGGCCTCAAGCGTGTCGTATTTTGGGATAGGGTTTAGGGTTTAGGGTTTAGGGTTTAGGGTTTAGGGTTTAGGGTTTAGGGTTTAGGGTTTAGGGTTTAGGGTTTAGGGTTTAGGGTTTAGGGTTTAGGGTTTAGGGTTTAGGGTTTAGGGTTTAGGGTGCATCTCCACCAAAGCACTTTTGCATCTCAGGGCCTTGGGCAGTCCTTGACATGGATTCTCACATCTTGACAGGCCACAAACGTCCACAGGTAAGTTGCCAGACCCTACGCCCCTTTCAACGTTTCCACCCCCGAAGTCTGTAAAGCCTTAAACCCGGAAACCCGAAACACCTAAACCCTAAACTCCTCAATGCCCCTGTTTTCATGTAATGTAGGGGTCTGGGTTTATAGGGTCCTCCTGCCCCATGTGGGCCCTGAGACCCCCGCCCGCCGCTTCACGTCGACCATCGGCCCCGAACCCAGGGAACCACCTGAGACGAGAGATCTGTGACATCTTAGTATGAGACAAGGGAGACCAACTTGGTAACGCAGCAACCATATTCACAATAAGGGCACCCTTTTTGGGGTTGGCTATTTTACAAGTGAACCCAGAACCAAAAAAAGGGTAAAGGATACCACTGGGCTACCAAGCCAATACCCCTATTGCAACCAGAATGATGGGTTTAAGGGTTTAGGGTTTAGGGTTTAGGGTTTAGGGTTTAGGGTTTAGGGTCAGGGAGCCCCATACCCCTATTGCAACCAAAATGATGGGGATCTTAGTATGAAATTTGAGAGATATCCATCGTGTGGCGGCCCTGGGCTCTGTTGCCCCCCCCCAAAAGCCATCAGGTCCGGAGCCAAGAGTTCTTACTTTGCTGAGGGTTTAGGGTTTAGGGTTTAGGGTTTCGGGTTTAGGGTTTAGGGTTTAGGGTTTAGGGGGTTGGGGGGCTTCTGGTGTGTGATCTGTTGGACGTAGAGTGATAATTATGGCACTCTGCGTAGTTCAGGGACAAGTGTACCGGCTTAAATAAATCGATAAAAACGAACACGTGACATCTTAAGGGGGTCAAGCGAGGTGATGCATAAAGATGAGTTCCCCGGCCGAAGCAAACCAAGTTGGCTCCGTGCACAAACCCTGAACCCTAAACCCAGAACCCAGAACCCTAGACCCTAAAACCTAAACCCTAAACCCTAGACCCTAAACCCCAAACCCCAAAACCTAAACCTAAACCCTACCCTAAATATCCTTGGACCCCAATCCCTGTTAAGCCTTCCTAAGGTCCTCCCCCCAGATAAGGCCCCTGAAGGCACCAAAGGCCCCGTACATGGTTTAGGGTTTAGGGTTTAGGGACGGAATTGTGGCATGGAACTCTGGCTTCAGGCTTTCAAGCCAACTCCCCCCGAATGTTACAATGGCTCCATGCAGGGTGGTCCTGCCCGCAAGGAGGGTGGCGAGGGGTAGCCTTACTTGCAGGGTTGAGGTTGGAGTTCATAAGCTTGGGGCTTTCAGGATTGTAACCCTAAACCCTAAACCCTAAACCCTAAACCCTAAACCCCAAGCCCCAAGCCCTAAATCCAGTATAGAGGGTTGCTGGGCGCCTTTGGCGGCTTCCGCAAAGAGCTCCTCTAGCGCAGCGTCCTGCGGTGGAGGCTCGCTTGGAGGTTCATGGTACTCAAAAGGGTTTAGGGCTTAGGGATTAGAGTTTAGGGTTTAGGGTTTAGGGTTTAGGACCAAATATAGCTGTGCTTATCACCCACGTTTTAGGCCCTTAAGTGCTTAGGGTTTAGGGTTATAACTGTACTAAAAACCCACTTTGTCCCCCCTTAAGTGCCCTAATATGGTTATAACTTGGGTTATCAGTACAGTCGTAATTTGGTTACCCTAAACCCTAACCCTAAACCCTAAACCCTGAACTTCCCAGCAGACGCAATTTCGGGAACTGGGTGGCTGGTGGTCTCCCAAAGCCCTGCACAGTCTGGAAGCTCTTGCAAGCCCGGGGTTTAGGGTTTAGGGTTTAGGGTTTAGGGTTTAGGGTTTGGGGTTTAGGGTTTAGGGTTTAGGGTTTAGGGTTTAGGGTTAGGGTTAGGGTTTAGGGTTTAGGGTGTAGGGTGTCGGGTGTAGGGTTTAGGCGTAAACCTCTGGCTTGGGAATCGAGGGTCTTGGGGGCCTCAAAGGAGCCACGATGCGCTCTCCGAAGCAAAGTTCATACGCATCTCAGAACGTGCGTTAGGGACCACATGGCTCTGAATCTGAATAGCATATCGGGTTGTTGATTTAGGGTTCCCTCCCACCCAACTGCTTACACACAGCATGATGTGCGTCACGACCGGTCATGCTTCACACGCACACCGCTTGACCGGTCTTGTTGCAGAGGAGGGGCTGGTCACGGATGGAAATGTCCAGTGTGGTAAAGTTCGGCTTTGCTACGAAGCCTACGCCGCAGCAAGCAGCGAGCCTGCTACGTACCCTGGACTTGTGAGTCACAGTCACAGCCAGTTGAAGCCTGAAAGAACGGGGGTGGGGCCCAACCCTAAACCCTGAACCCTGAACCCTAAACTGGGAGACATCACCCCACCAACCCTCGCGATGTGACCTGCTCCTCCCTGGTCATGCCCTCGCCATCTGCCAGCTCCGTCTCCTCTGCCGATGGTATAGGGTCTCGGGTTCACTAAACCCAAAGCTCCAAACCCGAAACCCTGCACCCCTAGCCCTAAACCCTAAACCCTAAACCCTAAACCCTAAACCCTAAACCCTACACCCTACACCCTAAACCCGACCAGGTTCAAGGTTGCGCAGTCAAAAGCTGAACTCTTGAGCCCCAAGCCCTGCACCCCTGGGCTTAGGGTTTAGGGTTTAGGGTTTAGGGCTCAGGGTTTTAGGTGTAGGGTGTAGGGTGTAGGGTTTAGGGTCACGGTTTGGCCGGGTTTCGGGCTTTGGGTTTTGGCGACGAAAATGCCCCTTCCCATTTGCCTCCTGCTGGGGCGCGGCTTTTTCTGCCTCCTCGGCCGCCTCGGTCTCGAGAAGGGCCTGCAATTTATCACGTTAATAAGGCCTCCAGCCACACAAACAGAAACCCCTCAACCCTAAACCCTAAACTCAATAGACAGCTCTAAGAGTGTTGCGGAGCCTTTTGCAAAAAGGCTTTTAAGAAGTTGTGAACCGGCCTTCATTCCTGCGACGCTGTATTAATCTAGGAGAACATAAGCTCCCAATGGAACATGCTGCTTCTAAGCCAATTACTGCACCATTGCTTGGGGGGTACTATTTAAACATGACCATGCTTGTTCCTTCTTGGGTTTAAGTATTCATACCCTAAACCCTAACCCCTAAACCCTATACCCTAAACTCCTAAACCCTAAACCCTAAGATGATTTTCAACACTGAAGCAGATTAGGGCTGCGGGCAAGGACCTCGTAGACCTCGCTGGTTTTCCAGTCCTCGTCGACGCAGTCGTACCTGGACGGCTGGGCAACTTGCGGGGTTCAGAAAGGCTTAGGGTTTGTGAAACCCTAAACCCTAAACCCTAAACCCTGAACCCTAAACCCTATGCAGGGTTTGTGTTGCGGGTTTTACCCAAAACTCTAAGCCCTACATCCTGAACCAGGGTTGGGTCTTTACCCAAAACTCCAAGCCCTGAATCCTGAACCCTATAATGGAGCCGCAACCTTGTGGAAATGTGCCCTTTTTTAGTTGTGTAGATTATGGCCTGCAAGTTGGCCTCTGGCCCTGGGCGTGTCCACGGGTTTGAGGTTTAATGCTTCGAGGGGGAACTACCGGGTTTGGGTTTGGGGTTCAAGGTTCAGGGTTCAGGGTTCAGGGTTCAGGGTTCAGGGTTTAGGGTTTAGGGTTTAGGGTTTGGGGTTTGGGGTTTAGGGTTTAGGGTTTGGGGTTTAGGGTTTAGGGTTTAGGGTTTAGGGTTTGGGGTTTGGGCTTTGGGTAGTTGGTCCTGAGGGCTCAGGGTTTCAAGGCTGGGGCTTGATCGAGCGGCTTGATGACGATTAACTAGAAGTAGGTTGTCTATATATAGAATATATATATATATAGAATATATATATATAGAATATATATATATATATAGAATATATATATATATATATAGAATATATATATAGAATATATATATATATAGAATATATATATATAGAATATATATATAGAATATATATAGATAGAATATGCACATGTATAGATAAATACATAGACATACACATGCACACGTATGATTGGCACAAGATTTGCAAAGCCAGGCAAATCAACGTTGGCGCTTGCTGCGGCTCTTGGCATTAGTATGTGGCATGGCTGCTTGGTGTATGAGTGTTGAACCATTTGTTGGACATTCTTGCTGTCAAAATACATCACGTTGACCTGTGAAAAGTTCACCAGCTGGAGATGAACAAGTTATGTATGATTGACGAAACATATTGGTAAGAAACATGAATAAAATGTGACATCGTAATTGTCAGTCATTATTTGTACGAACGCTACATGGATTTGTGAAGTGAAAAGAACATACATGTTTGCCGCATTTCTGTAAAATGCTTGACCTTCAAAGTTGTAATTATTATCATCCGACCGTCATTGCCAATTGATTTGGATATGTCGTTGATACGAGGAAAACTCTAAAACCATCTAGCTGGAATCTTGAAGTTCAAATCCACGGGCCTGCCAAAAAGGGTCGGCAAAAATAGCATCCCCCCATGGTCCCTCCATAAGTATGCTTTGCACCAGCATGGTTTGTGCGCGCGCATGGGTCGTGGGCCACCGGAGACAGCTCCACACACTCAACCAGGGTGTAGGGTTTAGGGTTTAGGGTTTAGGGTTTGGGGTTTAGGGTTTAGGGTTTAGGGATTAGGGATCCCTAAAACCCCAAACCCTAGAACCCTAAACCCTGAAGCAAATAAAAAATCCTAGCCTTGAAACTTAAGGCCAAACCTGCCTATAGTCCCTACACACAAATAAGCCTTAAGCTCTTTTCTGAAAGATCCAAACCCTAGAGCTCTAGAACCCAAAACTGGTGCCGCTTGTTGTGCACTATATCTCCCTGAAGCATGCAGCCCCACCTTCTGGTTTACACGGTTTAGGGTTTATTGTTTAGGGTGTAAGGTTGTCGGGTTTAGGGTTTAGGGTTCAGGCCCGGGGTTACGAGGTTTAGGGCAGTGGTTAGTTTCCAAAAGTCAGGGTTCTTTTTGCTGAGGGTCCCTTGGAGCAGGATTCTGCGATGCTTGTGGGCATGGGGAACCCCCACAACCCTAAACCCTAAACCCTAAATCCTAAACCCCATACGTAAGCCTATACAGGGCCCGTCTTCGGGTCTATCCTAGAGCATGCGCCACTCAGCATGGGCGTCCGCATCTCATCCTGACCTGGGCAGGCGGAAGAGGATCTTCATGACTGGACAGGGCTTAGGGCTTCGGGTTTAGGGTTTCGGGTTTAGGGTTTTAAGTTTAGGGTCCTAGTTGTCCAGTAACCTGGGGGAATCACAGGTTAACCTTTTGGAGTATAAGGGGATTATACTACCCCAAAAAGGTTCAATGTTGCCTACTCTACTACTAGGTCTTTTAACACATCCCGTGCCACAGCCACATGCGAGCATAGGTTCCTCAAATTTCCCTTGAAGCACTCGGGCGCATTTTTGACACTCACGTTTCGGCACTCTTTACTTGAACACGAAGAGCGAATCGCAGGAAGCGATTGCCAGCATGCCGGGGGCAACGGCTGGGGAAGAGGATCCAGAGAACCTAGTTCATGGTTGGGATAGTCTTAAAAACTCAAATTCCTATTCCTTGTTGGGTTTAAGTACCCTTAAAGTTTTAAAATGTTACCCAACTATGACCAAGGAACGCTGCCTTGGTATCATAAAGCTGCACCTCGTCTGGTCCAAAGATCGTGCCGTCGCCATCCACGTCACGGAGGGCGTAGAAGTTTCCATCTTCGTGGCCGACGAAGACCGTTCCCTCGGCATCGATGGTGGGCGCGCTCCAGCCGTTGGGCAGGCACGTATCACGGATGCCCAAGCTCCTTAAGTCTGCTAGACAACATGATCCCCGGAAGGTTTACGGTCCACGTTCATGCTGCAAGAAGGTTCACATTCAGCGCTTAGAAAAGCAGGAGGCCATAAAACGGCAATTTCGTCCCAATTCTATGAAAGCTGGGCATGTTAAAGCAAGGAGCTTGCGGGTTGCTACGCCTTCGAGGTCTCCGGCCTGCAAGATCTCCTTCTGTGCCGGGCCATGGAAGACCCAGCGCATGTCTCCGGTGTCTGCGTCGTAAACATGGATGTCGCAGAAAGCTCCCTGGTGCCTTGGTTGCTGAGTTCATGAGCCCCCCCCCCAAAAAAAAAAAAAACGAGGTACACTGTCAGTTCTATAGGGGATTGTAGTATCCCAAAAAGTGTAAAGTGTGCTCACTCAGCTACTAAGATGCACTTGCTGACACAGGGGCATGACCACGGAAACGCCCGGCAGATTCTTCACCTTGCCCACGGCAGGAGCATTGTTGGGTGGTCGCGGAGTCACCTCTTTCCAGATCAGCTTGCCCGTACTGAGGTTGTATGCACTCAGCGTGCCAGGACTGAACTCGCTGGCGAAGGCATTGGGGGGTGCGTGGTTGTTGTTCACTGCAAACACCTTTGGGGACGAAACGGACCCTAAAATTGGGGGGGGGGGGTCATATACTCTGACTGCTATAAATTCCTATTAAGGTATATGAACCATAAACCCTTCTAGGGTTCATTTAGTCCCAAGGAACCATCCCATTGCCCACCGCCGCGCTGCCATCTGTCCAAGTGCCTACCTTGCCGCCGCTCTTCCAAATCACTTTGCCGGTGCGCAGGTCCAGTCGGTAGGCCTTGCCGGTCATGTCTTGAAACACGAAGTCGCCCTCGTCTACAAAAAGAGGCAGGAAGTTCCAAATGGCGGTGTCAGGTGCATAGGTCCAGAGCTGTTTGCCGGTGCTGGCGTTCAGGGCCTTGACCAAATGGTTGGACTCTCCGTTGGGGGAGGGCTCGCGGCAATCGCTGGCTGCAAGGACCACACCGTCCTTGGCCATGGTGAAGCCGTTGTCCTGGCAGATGGCATTGGAAACATGGGTCTTCCACTCCACCTTGCCATCTTCCATGCTCAGGGCGACCACGTTCCCTTCCGTATCACTTGCGTAGACCGTCCCGTTGAACAGGGAGGGAGAATCCATCATCTCGGCAGGATGCGACGAGTACTCCCACAAAAGTTTCCCACTCTCATCAAACTTTCGGACTCCATCTTCTCCACCAAGGTAGACGTTCTTCAGGTGGTCGATGGCGGTGCCGTACGTCAGGGTGTGGAACCTTCCAAGGGGATGAGACCAGTGCCAGGCGAACCGCGAGGGGAGGTCGAACGGTGCCGTGTCCTTGGCCACACCATAGTTGGGGAAGTTGCCGCGACCCGAAGACCAGTGGTACTCAACCTCCTTCTTCGCCTTAGTAGCCCAGTAACCATATTATAACCAGGCTTTTTTGGTTGGTTACCCTAAACCCTAAACCCTAAACCCTAAACCCTAAACCCTAAACCAGAACGCAAAAAAGGGCAAAGGGTATCACTGGGCTGCCACGTCGCGCTGGCGCTGTCCCGTGCTAGTGCCTTCGCCTGGATGAAGGCGAGGCCTGGGTGGTCATCCTTGCTTCTCCAATAACCACGGGGAAACGGTTTAGGGTTTGGGGTTTGGGGTTTAGGGTTTAGGGTTTAGGGATACTCTTCCTACTACATAAGGAAACCCAAAAGGTTTAAAGTTCATCTGTTGGCTAAGTATAAGCTTCCTTGCAGTCTCCTTCCACGGCATCCCCCCTGCCAGCAGCCCAGAAGGCAGCTGCCACCAGGGCCCGGAAAATCCGGGCCATGTCGTTTAAAAACCTTTTCGCTGTGGGTACGAACAAAAGAGCGAGGAGGAGTGGCTGAAGGGCTCCAGCCAAAAACTGCGGGGAGGTTGGGAACATACACATCCGAGCGGGGGGAAAATGCTGTAGGGTTAACTTCGAGACCGCCCCAACCGTCTCATGCACATACACGCGAATCCCACACACCCACACGCACTCACGTTCACACACAGAGACAGAGACAGACACACCGACAGACACATCGACAGACACACCAACTTAATTTCTTTCTTCCATACTTGCTGACCCCCGACAGGGTTAAGTGATCATGCACATGTTGCTCCAAACGACGATCTGTGCATGGGCTTTGCTATTCTTCTGTTTTCCAGCTGCAGTTCAGGGCACGCCGGGACCTTAATTGCCAATCTGTTGCCCAAGCTCCACAAAATTCGGTTGCAAAGAAACACGCGAGAACGCATCCGCGCACTCACAGGTACGCACACACAACACACGCGTGGGCACATGAACGCACACGAATACACGCACTCGCACGCAGAAGCCATGAATATAGCCTAGGCATGGTCAGGAACCGTTCGGGCTCTGCGGCATAGGGTCCTATAGTAGTCGTGTGTGAAGAGTTTGAGGCTTGAGCGCTTGCGACTCTTGTAAGCACCTGGCTTCGGCGTGGACGCCTCGCCATGAAGTTGCGATCTCTGAGCTCGCAGTACCACGATTGCAGCCGTCCCAGCCTCGCTTGTAGGGCGGTGCAACTGCAATGTCTCCCAACAATCAGCACTGCTCTGCCAAGTTTTCGTACGGCAAGTCTTGACCTTTCAACACTTAGGAACGTCGGAGAGCTTAAAAGACCTTAAACGTAAACACTGAGCGTCCAAGCCGTATACAGCCCAGAGAACCAGATTGGGCCGCAAGTCCAGGTCAGCAGTTGTGAGCGGCTTAGGGTTGGGGGCGTGGGCTTTCAGACCCCCGCCCCCTACTGGTAGCACACTCTTAAGAAACCTTAAATAACAATAATAACAGCACCCCCTGATGCCTCTTGGGGTGGGGTAGGAAGGAGGAACCTTCAACCCTAAACCCCAAAACGAGCTCAGCATCTAGAATAGAAAACAGGTGACAGGCCCCGTGAAGCCATGAAAAGCGCGAACGTTGGCGACCCTAAACCCTAACACCCTAACCCTAAACCCTAAACCCCAAACCCCAAACCCTAAAACCATAAACCCCAAACCCTAAACCCTAAACCCTAAACCCTAAACCCTAAACCCTAGACCCTAAACCCTACCTGGATCCCCAGAACAGCTACTGTTTTCGGGCCCCAACACCATGCTTAACTCTATTGGGGGATGAACATCATCTATCAGACTAATAACCCTAAACCCTAAAACCCTAAACCCTAAACCCCAATCATTAGCTACTAAGAGTCGTAAGGCCTTACAGGGAGGGGCCCTACAAGGCGTTGGGCTTGACATTCCTTGGGGACGAAATGAGCCCTAAAAGGGTTTATGGTTCATACATCTTGATAAGAATTATAGTAGTAGAGGGTATATGACCCCAATTTTAGAGTTCATTTGGCCCCCTCAAGGTTCGGGTATAGGTTTCCAAGGGTGTGGGGCTTTCCGGAGCTTGAAAAAGCGCTTTGGATCACGGGATCCTCTTGGGAGTGGACAAGGCGCCCTGGAGCTGCAGAACCCTCCTTTTGCCTATAGGGGACCGCATGAACTCTAAAAGGGTTTATGGTTCACATACCTGAAGAGGAGTTATAGTAGTAGAGGGTATATGACCCCAATTTTTAGGGTTCATGTGGTCCCCCGGGTGGAATCCCGTGTATTGTTGTGGGGGCCTGTGTGTTTCAGAGCCGTTTGCTCTGGAAGATTCTACTTATACTTGCGCATATTAGTATTCTTATAGAAAGGGACAGTATGTGAAATTATGTGCTTAGTAGCATATGATAAGCAGGGTGCCGTTACTGTATATTGGGAATTCAGAACCAAGAAGCTGGGCGACCAAGTATGGGTCCCCCTAAACCCTAAAACCCCAAACCCTAAACCCTAAACCCCAAGCCCCAAGCCCCAAACCCTAAACCCTAAACCCCAAACCCTAAACCCTAAACCCCAAACCCTAAACCCCAAACCCCAAGCCCTAAACCCCAAACCCTAAACTCGGGACGTGACGGGGCCATGCGCCGTCTTGCCCCCCTGTGCCTGGGTCCACGTAGTCGGCTTGAGGATCGCTTTTCGTTGCGTAGGGCCCTAAACCCTAAACCCTAAACCCTAAGCCCTAAACCCTAAACCCTAAACCCTAAACCCTGAACCCTATGGAGCCGATGGCCTAGTTGTCCAGCAACCTGGGGGCATGAAAGGTTAACCTTTGGGATGACAAGGGGATTCTACTACCCCCAAAACTGGTTTGTAGTTGGGATGGGAATACAAATTTAAAAATTTTATTCTTATTGAGTTTAAGTACCCTTAAAAATGTAAAATGTTACCCCACTATGATAAAGAAAAAAGGTTAAAGGCTACCCACTCTACTATTGGGATGAATTAGGGCCTTAGGGCATATGGAACAGTAAACCAATTTTTTTAAGAGGGTTCATCTGGGCTGTTTGGGGGGCAAGCGCCTGCTGACATGACTGGAAGCAGATTCAGTGGCTTTATCTAGACCCAAGTTTACAAGTAAACCCAAAGCCCCAGAAAGGGAATAAGGGCCTACTCTGGGTCCTTGTTCTGAGGGTTTTTGGGGGATAAGGGAGGTTCTAGGGAGGTTGGGTTGTGGGACTTCTTGGCCCTAAAACCTAAACTTTGCGGAGTAAGATCCCTTCTGGCCCCCAAGGCCCCCGGTACTGAGTGCCAGTTGTCCATGGCATCTTTTGCTAGCGCTTGTACCGCCTCAGGGCTGAAACGCAAAGCTGCACGCCGGAGAAAACAACTCAACACCCACCCCCCCCCACCCCCCCCCCCCCCCCCCCGATAGGGTTTATGGCTAGGGCTCTGCTGATCCCAGCACTGGCCTGTTTCGGCTGTTGAGTCGAGGGTTTGAGTGATCTAGCGTTTGGAGGCGCTCAGGGGATTTCGCGGTTCCGGAGTTCAGGGAGAAGTACAAGCATGGGCTACTAGGCCTGATAATCCCCTAACCACCCGTTTAAGGGCAATTTGAAGGGGTTATAAGGTATAATAGCTCATGTAGGTAGCGAAACAGATCCTTAAACACAACCCAGTCAATTAAAGGCACAGGCCCTATGTTGAAATGACAGCTCCCAAACATACAAACCCTCAGCCCTCAACTCAGAAAGACCGGCAAAAAGAACCCTATGCATCCAACGATTACATACATATATATACACACATACATACACTAGACTTGCACAAATAGGCTTGACGTAATCGTGTACAGAGCTTGCTGGGCCTTAGCTTTTGGAGTCATGGGCTGTGAATTAAACAGCAACTACAGGAGCAGTGCTGAGCCCGGCAAAGCAAGTGCCCAATACATCTCCGAACAGTTAGCGAGTCATGGATGTGTCAGGCAGGCACCACTTGCGCTCCCCAATGAAGTCAGCACACTCGGCCGCATGTTTGACACTCACTTGTCGGCATGAAGGTAGCAGGTGACCGCAGCTCTATCATGTCTTGAACATGAAGAGCGAGTCGCAGGAAGCGATGGCCAGAATGCCTGGGGCAACAGCCGGGGAAGAGGATCCTGAAAATGCGGCCTTGGTATCATAAAGCTGCACCTCGTCAGGTCCAAAGATCGTGCCATCGCCGTCCATGTCGCGCAGGGCGTAGAAGTTCCCATCTTCGTGGCCGACGAAGACCGTTCCCTCGGCATCGATGGTGGGCGCGCTCCAGCCGTTGGGTAAGCAGATGGCGCGGATGCCCGTGCTCCTTAAAACTTCCAAACTACATAATCCCTGGAAGGTTATAGCCTACATGATGTTTCAATAAGGACAACCATCCA
The DNA here is from genome assembly GCA_905221605.1 of Symbiodinium natans. NCBI lineage: Eukaryota > Dinophyceae > Suessiales > Symbiodiniaceae > Symbiodinium > Symbiodinium natans. The sequence goes on along the minus strand of CAJNDS010000105.1, from coordinate 12,584 downwards.
TGCTTGAACTGAAAAGCATTAAGATCCCAATGCAAAAGAGAAACAGGCGGTCACCAACCCCTTCACGGTCTCCTGCCTGCAAACGTGCCCTCTGAGCTGGCCCATGGAAGACCCACCGCAAGTCTCCAGTGTCTGCATTGTAAACATGCACATCGCAGAATGCTCCTTTATGCCCTTGATGACACAGGGGCATGACCACGGACATGCCAGGCAGATTCTTCACCTTGCCCACGGCAGGAGCATTGTTGGGTGGTCGCGGAGTCACCTCTTTCCACATCAGCTTGCCGGTACTGAGGTTGTATGCACTCAGCGTGCCAGGAACGTATTCGCCATTGGCATACTGAGCACCTGGGGGCGTGTAGTGGGGCTTGTGGTTGTTGTTCACGGCGAAAAGCATCCCATTGCCCACTGCTGCACCGCCATCTGTCCAAGTGCCTTCCTTGCCGCCGCTCTTCCAAATCACTTTGCCGGTGTGCAGGTGCAGTCGGTAGGCCTTGCCAGTCATGTCCTGAAACACGAAGTCGCCCTCGTCTACAAAAAGTGGCAAGAAGTTCCAAATGGGAGTGTCAGGCGCATGGGTCCAGAGCAGTTTGCCGGTGCTGGCACACAGAGCCTTGATCAATTGATTGGCCGATCCTTGCGGAGAGGGCTCGCGACAATCGCTGGCAGCAAGGACCACACCGTCCTTGGCCATGGTGAAACCGTTGTCCTGGCAGATGGCATTGGAAACATGGGTCTTCCACTCCACCTTGCCATCTTCCATGTTCAGGGCGACCACGTTCCCTTCCGTATCACTTCCGTAGATGGTCCCGTTGAACAGGGAAGGGGCATCCATCATCTCGGCAGGCAGCGACGCATACTCCCACAACAGTTTGCCACTCGGATCAAACTTTCGGATTCCATCTGCTCCACTAAGGTAGACATTGCTCAGGTGGTCGATGGCGGTGCCGTACGTCAGCGTGTGGAATCTTCCAAGCGGATGAGACCAGCTCCAAGCGAACCGAGCGGAGAGATCGAAAGGTGCCGCGTCTTTGGCCACACCATAGTTGGGGAAGTTGCCGCGACCAGAAGACCAATGGTACTCCACCTCCTTCTTCGCGATGGCCCTGTCACGTGCTAGTGCCTTCGCCTGGATGAAAGAGAGGCCCTGGCGGTCGGCTTCCTTGCAGTCTCCTTCGACGTAATCCCCCAGGCAAGCAGCCCAGATGGTAGCTGCCACCAGGGCCCGGAGAATCCGGGCCATAACTTCAAAAGGTTGAACACTTTCGGTATGAACCCAAAAGGGATGAAGAATGGCTGAGGAGCTTCAGCCAAAAACTGCTTGGGGATGGCAAGGTACTGGTCTTAAAGGGAGGGGGAGGGGGGAGGTACCCTAAACCCTAAACAGCGCAATTCATAAGACTGTGGTTCAAGGTTGAAGGTTTAGACTTCAGAGATTAGACTTCAGGGTTTAGGGCTAGTTGATAGGGTGGAGAGTCCATGGTTTACGGCTTACACGACTTCCTTCCTAACCCCAAACCCTACTGACCTCGCAGAAAATTGCCGGGCACACCCCACAAGGCCCGACAGGGGGCCAGGCAGAGGTTCTGAGGCCAGTGCTCGTCCTGGCCTCCCGGAAGACTGCTGACGGCAGGACCTTCGCGGCTATGAGCGGTTTAAAGTTCAGGGCTTCCCTATAAGGGTCCATGTAGCTATGTTGGTAATTGTATACTTGGGCCTTTAATTTGGTGTCCATCTTGTAGTTTCGGTGCCCAAGTAGATTTCTTTGCATGCAGGTACATTGTTACATGGAGCCTTGTAGTTCGGGCTTATGGGGTTTCGGGCTTCCGCAGCATCTGGAGCTCCGACACGTGATGTTTTTGGGTCAAACATCAAATTGTTGGACGCCTATAACCCTAAACCCTAAACCCTAAACCCTAAAGCCCACACCCTAAACCCTTTTGCAGCAGCCTTTGGAAGGTTGCGCCCGGACATGTTCAGGCCATGCGGTTTTCACACAGCAGGAGGTTCCACCCTAAACCCTATAAACCCTATAAACCCTATAAACCCTATAAACCCTATAAACCCTATAAACCCTATAAACCCAAAACCCTATAAACCCTAAACCCTAAACCCTGAAGCAGAAACAAGCTGTGCAGGTTGGTGTTCGCGTTTCTCTCCCCGTCACGAAGTATGCTTGTCCTGTACTTTGCAATACGCCTTGGAGCGCCTTTGGTACCGAGTACGAGTGCTTGAAAGCGCTGTATACCATAAACCCAAAACTCAGGTTTGCTAAACCCTAAACCCTATATAAACCCTCAACCCCCGAAATCGGGTCCTTAAGGTGCGCAAGCTTGGGGAACGTTGAATGCGAGGGAACATTGAGCTCTTTGTCCCCTCCCCTTCTCCTTAAGGAAACTGCCAGGGGACCATTTGCAGTAAGGGTTTAGGCTTTAGGGTCTAGGGTCTAGGGCCTGGATTTAGGGTTTAGGGTTTGAACGGGAAATCAAAAAGAAAGGCTTACTTCTTCGGGGCCTGCCCCTTGTGTGTTGGCCCTAAACCCTATAAGCCACTAAGAGTTAAGACTCTGAGGGCTTTGAGTCATCAAGGGTTCCTGGGATGAGGCCCTAAACCCTTAGAGCCTGGAACGCTAAAAACCTAAGTTGTCAGCCGCTTCGGGGTTTCGGGCATATATATATATATACATATATTAGCTATATATGTGATAAATATTTAAAAAATAAAAATTACAATCAAAAAATAAAATCAAGTAAAGGGTACCTCATGCTCTCATTCCTTACTAAGAACCCGTAAGTAAAGCCTAAACCCTCACTCTGGGAGCCACGACATTGTGCAATGTAAGTTGCCGAAAAAAACCGAGAATTTGCTTTATAGGAAGAGCCCCACGACGAATTAAGTTTCTGGCACTTGAGGTGAACCCTTAACCCTTTAGGGCACAGGGTATTTCCCAAAATACGGGTACCCCTCTATTTGCCCCAAATAGAATAGAATCCCGTAAAGGGACCCCCAACAAGGGTACCCCTAGTGTCGGAAACCCCCATTTGGGTTTTCTAGGGTTTAGGCAGATTTTGCTGTGACCTGCCGCCTCCGTCAGAGGTGACAGCTGCGTACGAAGCTCCATGAATGCACAGCTTGCATGGCTTAGGGCTTACGGCTTGGGTTTTGGGGGGGGGGGGGGGGGGATTTCATAGGAGCAGCGCAGGGCACCGAAAAGGTTGCTTCGGGAAGCTTGGGTTTAAAGCACTGCGCTCCCATGCAAGCAGCACGCGGGCACGTGTTTTTTTGGACTCCCATGAAGACGCCCCGCCTACTTATGAGGGGGGCTGCAAAATCGCTGATACCAGCTACATCATTTCTTGAACACGAAGAGAGAGTCGCAGGAAGCAATTGCCAGTATGCCTGGAGCAACTGCCGGTGAAGAGGATCCAGCGAATGCTGCTTTGGTGTCATAAATCTGCGACTCATCATCTCCAAAGATCGTGCCGTCGCCGTCCATGTCGCGCAGGGCGTAGAAGTTTCCATCTTCGTGGCCGACGAAGACTGTCCCCTCGGCATCGATGGTGGGCGCGCTCCAGCCGTTGGGTAGGCACGTCGGGCGGACGCCGGAGCTCCTTGACAATACTCCCCTTAGAACCTTAATCAAAAACAACTATTTCTAATATCCTCTTGGGTTTTATATAAACAAAAAAAGAAATACTTCCCAAGGATATAATTAAAATCTTGTGGAGCACGTGATCCGTGGAAGGCTCATGGTCTGCATTGATGCTGCAAGGAGGATAACATTCAGCGCTTATAAAAAATCACAGGCAGTGGAAGGTATACGGGGGGTGTCCGTAATTAGGGGTACCTTATTGGGGTCCTTCGGAAGATTTAAAAGGGAATCCTACTATGGGGTCCATATTTCGGGGTCTCTTATGTCCGTAAACCCCCATATATGGTTTCATGGCAGCTTAAGCCACGGCACCTGCGGATGTCCATACCTTCAAGGTCTCCTGCTTGATAGGGGCCCGCCTGTGCCGGCCCATGGAAGACCCACCGCAAGTCTCCAGTGTCTGCGTTGTAAACATGGACATCGCAGAAGGCTCCTTGCTGCACCTGCTGGCACAGGGGCATGACCACGGACATGCCGGGCAGATTCTTCACCTTGCCCACGGCAGGAGCATTGTTGGGTGGTCGCTGAGTCACCACTTTCCAGACCAGCTTGCCGGTACTGAGGTTGTATGCACTCAGCGTGCCAGGATTGTATTCGCTGTAAAACGCATTTGGGGGCATGTGATTGTTGTTCACTGCGAAAACCATGCCATTGCCCACCGCCGCGCTGCCATCTGTCCAAGTGCCTTCCTTGCCGCCGCTCTTCCAAATCACATGGCCGGTGTGCAGATGCAGTCGGTAGGCCTTGCCAGTCATGTCTTGAAACACGAAGTCGCCCTCGTCTACAAAAAGAGGCAGGAAGTTCCAAATGGCAGTGTCAGGCGCATAGGTCCAGAGCTGTTTGCCGGTGCTGGCGTTCAGGGCCTTGACCAAATGGTTGGACTCTCCGTTGGGGGAGGGCTCGCGGCAATCGCTGGCTGCAAGGACCACACCGTCCTTGGCCATGGTGAAACCGTTGTCCTGGCAGATGGCATCGGAAACATGGGTCTTCCACTCCACCTTGCCATCTTCCATGTTCAGGGCGACCACGTTCCCGTGCGTGTCACTTCCGTAGATCGTTCCGTTGAACAGGGAAGGGGCATCCATCATCTCGGCAGGCAGCGACGCGTACTCCCATAACAGTTTGCCACTCGGATCAAACTTTCGGATTCCATCTGCTCCACTAAGGTAGACATTGCTCAGGTGGTCGATGACGGTGCCGTACGTCAGGGTGTGGAACCTTCCAAGCGGATGAGACCAGCTCCAAGCGAACCGAGCGGGGAGGTCGAAAGGTGCCGTGTCTTTGGCCACACCATAGTCGGGGAAGTTGCCGCGACCCGAAGACCAACGGTACTCCACCTCCTTCTTCGCGGCGGCGCTGTCCCGCGCTAGCGCCTTCGCCTGGATGAACGCCAGGCCTGGGCTGTCTGCTTCCTTGCAGTCTGCCTCGACATAATCCCCCAGGCAAGCAGCACAGAAGGTAGCTGCCACCAGGGCCCGGAGAATCCGGGCCATTCAAAAGCTTGTCGCTTTCGGTCGAGCGATGAAGGGGGGTTATGACTGAGTTGCAGCCCAAAACTGCTGGGGGTTTAGGAAGGCCCCATGCGTGTAAGGGACAAATCGACGAGCCTTGACACGCTCATCCGTAAAACCCATAATTCGGAAATGAACTGAACTCCAAACCTTGGGATGTACATGACACTATATAACAGCCCCAATCATATGATAACGTATGTGGCCGAGACACGGTCAGGAACTGTTTGGGCTGTGCGGCTTGGGGTTCCGTAACTCTGCTTGGTGGGTACCCTAAACCCTCCCCAGGGTAACCTGCATACCTTAAACCCTAAACCCTAAACCCTAAACCCTAAACCCTAAACCTTAAACCTTAAACCCTAAACCCTAAACCCTAACCCTAAACCCTGAACCCTCAAAGGAGGGAGTTGTACCAATGTTCTGGGGTGCATTTGCCCTTACAGGAGCGAGTGAGGGGTCTCCTATGAGGTCGCACTGGGGTCACGTCTCAAGCCCACTTTCAGCGCACCGAAATAGGAAGATACAGAGTATCCACCCTTTATCAAGGCATAAGTGGTTTAGGGTTTTTAGGGTTTAGGGTTTAGGGTTTAGGGTTTAGGGTGTAGGGTGTAGGGTTTAGGGTTTAGGGTTTAGGGTTTAGGGGCTACTCTCTAGGCAAGCCCTAAAAACTCCGAGCGCCAGACTTCGAGCTGCCAGCACCACGCAGCCGCCCAAGCCAGGTTTCTAGGCCCTAGCCTTGGAAAGGAAATGATGCCCAACTGAAGGTTTAGGGTTTAGGGTTTAGAGTTTAGGGATTAGGGTGTAGGGTTTAGGGTTTTGTGTTTCGGGTTTAGGGTTGAGGGTTCAGGGTTTAAGGTGTCTATAAAATACTTTTTCGGGTTCCCTACTATAGGGATCCTTAGGGTTTTGTGTTTCGGGTTTAGGGTTGAGGGTTCAGGGTTTAAGGTGTCTATAAAATACTTTTTGGGGTTCCCTACTATAGGGATCCTACTATTTGGGGTGGCTACTTTTAGGGGGTCCCCTATGTTCCTAAACCCCGGCCTTAGCCTTGGAAGAGAGATGAGACGCAAATGAGGGGTGTATGGTCTACAAAATGCCAATGGGCATATGAAGTCGATCTTGTATTGCTAGTGCCCCGAAAAGACATACACTCACAAAAATCTATAAGGAGCCCTACATGCGCTCACCAGCAAGATAAAACCTGCTTCGTATAGAGCTTGAGGCCCTAAACCCTAAACCCTAAACCCTACACCCCTATATGAGTTCCCAACTCTAGGTTCTCATCTCCGGGGGACCTTGCTGTGTCTCCGAACGCTTCTACACTGCCAAGTGTTCATGCTGCATGTCCTGACGTGAACCCCTAAAGCCTATAAAACCCTAAACCCGACCCTAGACCGTAAAGCCTAAACCCTAAACCCTAAACCCTAAACCCTAAACCCTAAACCCTAAACCCTAAATAAACCCTAAACCCTAAACCCTAACCCTAAACCCTAAACCCTTCGGGGCGGGGGGGGGGGTGAGATGATCGGCCCTGAAAGTCCTTAGCTGTGATCGGTGCAGTAGTTAAGTCAGGGCTTTGAAAGCTTAAAAGGATTCCTGCTTGGAACCTGCTGCAAGTTGTTTTGGCTTGAAAGTGCGGCGCGCCACAGCAGCTGCAACCCATTGCAACTCGTAAGCGTTCCTTAACTAATAGACTCTACAGCTTACTAAAGCTTCTTCAGCCACCCCTCATACTTGGCGCAAGCCGCTGGCAGCCCACCTGGTTCGCTGCTGTCGGCCACGACTTCATCTCCGTGCACCAAAAGGATGCGCATGTCAAGATCGACCGCTGTCCCTGCCTTGATCTTCGGTCCTGCCTTGATGGCCGCATCGTACTCCTTACGCTCTTCGGCCACGACGGTCTCGACGTCCTGGGCGAGCTCCTCCACCCATGCGTCCGCACGCAAGGGCTTCCCTGTGAGCTGCTGCACCAAGTCGAGGAACATCACGCTGTTCCCCGGTTTCCAGTACACCTCGGCTAGGTCTTTTCCGACCTGCGGGTTGTCCACAATGGTTCCGTATCTGCTTAGGAAGTGCTTGCGGGTCTGGTGGACCGACATCTCGGCGAGAACGTAGCCATGGTAGTACGCGCTGCTCTCGTCGCTGAGGATGTGCGGTACCGCTAGCAGCGGGCGGCCACTGAGCCCGCCCTGGATGCTGTTCTCCGTCTCCGCCGCGAGGGCGGTGATGCGTGCTGGTGTGACATCCGCCTCCGGGAGTTCGTACAGCGCCTTCTCGTAGAAGGGCACTGCGAGCATCCCCCGCAGTGTGAAGACCTTGTAGTTGTGCGTTGCGCGGATGTCTTGCTCGAGGATAGACCACGGGAGGACCTCGCCGGCGACACTGTACCCATAGCGCCCGATCCACGCAGCGTCACCCACCAGCGAGTCTAGAAACATACTCTGGTTCTCGGCATACGCAACCGATGTCGGCGCCCGCTCCTGCGAGAAGAGCGGGGAACCTTGGAGGACATTGGCAAAGTGTGCTGCGTGCCCTGCCTCGTGCATCAGCGTGGTGATGGCCGTCAGGCCAGACCCCACCTGACTTGGGCTTGCCAGGCTGGTGAAATTGGCCGTAGAGGGAACCCATCCATCCACTGACTGCCACGCGGGCTGCGGCCAATGGCAAAAGCCATTGGAGTACTTCCCAGGCCGGTCGCACAAGTCCAGCCGCATCGTCGCGCCCCGGTACTTGATGCCCATGCCAGCAAAGGAACGAGCCCATACATCGACGGCTGTCTGGAAAGGGAAGAATGGGTCCTTCAGCTTCGTGACATCTCCCGACAGGTAGTACCCCATGTTCTCCGGCAGCAGCGCCTCGGGCCCTTTCTCCTTCGCAAGCGTCTCGCGCGCCTTCACCATCACAGGGCGCGTCTTGACTTCAAGGTCGTCCAGCACGACGAAAAGCTCCGCCTTCGACATCCCCTCAGCCTGCTGCACCTTCATGTCGTAGTAGTCGATGTACCCCAGCCTCCGTGCGAGGCGATTCCGGAGCTTGATAATCTCACAGAACTTCTCGACCACGAAGGCGCCGATGCCGTTCCTTGGGGACCAAATGAACCCTAAAATTGGGGTCATATACCCTATAATTACTACTATAATCCCTATTAAGGCATATGAACCATAAACCCTTTTAGGGTTCATTTCGTCCCCAAGGTTCATACCGTCGAAGCACGCCTTCCGCACCTTGGGGTCCGCCGAGGTGCGCATCGTGGTGCGCAGCTGAACGCTGCTGGCCTTGATGAACGCGCCGTCCGCAGGGTTTGTGTAGCCTTGGGAACTGCATGGACCCTAAACGGGGTTCGGGTCCATCTATGCCCTAGAGAGTAGCGCTTATCGTAGAATGAGCATGGAACATAAACCCTTCTTAGGGAGACAGGGACTGTCTCGCGCTGATGTTGACGGCAGTTTTATGACCCCCCCAACTCGTTCACTGCAACCCCCAAGGAGCCCAAGTTCATCTTGTTGCGGTCTTGAGCCAGTTCGGCCTGCAGTTCCGTCAGCTGCGCACGGATGGCCAGAGCTTCGGGGTCTGTCACAATGTAGCACTTGAAGGTCCTCTGGAAGCATTGCAGGACCTTGCTCTGCTCAGCAGAGAGGCTACCTGTCTTCAAGAAGTCCTCCACTTGGGACAGGAGCTCCGTGTCGCCCAGGAAGTTGTCAAGGTCAGCCTTCGTCTTCGTGAGAGCGTCGGTGGAGCACCCTTTCAGGTCCATCTTGGTGGCCCAGAAGTTGTCCTCATAGGCCTTGTGAACCTGCTCATACTCCCGGTTGACCTGGTTGATGAACTCGTCGACAGTGGGGGGAGCCTTCCTCTTGGCCATGGCAGAATGATGGTCCTAAACTAGGTTCTAGAAGTCAAAAGAAGCAGTACGTAACCCAGGGCAGAAGCTCCAAGTGTGCATCTCAAGCTACATGTCGTCAGCGCACAATACTTAACGATCTCCGTGCTAAGTTTGATCAATTACGAGGGCTTAGACAAGCACGTCTGCAGACGCAGAAAGGTCTGGGGCTTGTACAGCTTTACGGCAGCAAATGGCACCTCGAACCCGTGAACCCCTTGAAGGATAAGCACGGCAACTGCGCGCGCGTGTGGTCTAGAAGCCCCAAAAGTGCTTCAACTGAATTGCTAATCCTACCGACTTCACCACAAAAGCAATTCTTAGCCATGAGGCCATAAAGCCATAAAGCCATATCGCTGAGTTTCCAGAAGTGAATAAGGCTACGTTGAGGCCTCAACGTCTGTGTCATAAGCCCTAAACCCTGAACCCTACATGCTCAACCCTAAACCTGTCTGGGCTCAAGGCCCACAGCTTGCTTGCGATGTTCACGCCTCGGAGGCGTCAACACGTGCGAACGGTGGGCTTCGTTTCTTGGGGGGTGGGTAAGGGGAGCAGGAGGTGTTGGGGAACCCCGAACCCAAAACACGAAAGCCCCGGATTCGGCAGGTCTTCACTACACACGTAAACCTATCCCGGCAACCATCAAGAGTCACGGTCCCTGTGTAGACCCTGGTCCAACTGCGCCAGGCACACAAACACGCTAACATCTCGAGTTGCTTTTTCAGTACGGGTCGATCAAGAAAAATCTGGGGCTCATACCGCACACAGAAGCTAGAGGTGACTAGCGCAACTACTAGCCCGAAGGGTCCACGTACCGATATAGCATACATGCTTGAGCCTTAAGGGGGTTTCCATCGAGTAGCTTTAGGGCCCAAGCATATACTGTATAGGTACATGAACTCTTAGGTAGGTGATGCTCAGCGCCATCCAGAAGATTTGAATCAACAACTAGCCTCTCAACCCGAAGGGCTTGTAGATGTTTATCGCTTTCGAGGGCTAAGTTTACAGTTGACAAGGGCTTGCCAGAAGCCACAAATCCTAAACCCTAAACCCTAGAAAACTTTAGAAACCCTAGAAACCCTAGAGACCCTAGAGGCCCTCGAAACCTCTAAGCAGTCAGGACCGAGGAAATGATGACTGACGACGTATGCCCAACCGACACCACCACCCAAGGATCATCAAGAGCTTAGTGCCTGGAGCAGCTCCTTGGAGTTTGGAGTTTAGAGTTTCGGGTTTAGGGTTTGGGGTTCACAGACCTGCAAGTTCCATCCTGTTCCTTGGAAGGGCACACCTGTCGAGCCTTTTCAAGCGCCGGTTGTGAACTCAAGGCCGTTAGCAAGCGATCGCGGGTTTAGGGTTTAGAGTCTAGGGTTTATAGGGCTTAGTGTAGCTTCTTTGAAAAATTAGGGGATCAAGGTGGCTCAGGATGTTCTGTGACTTTGTTGGTGAAGATGCTAGAGGGGCTATTCGCTTTGGCCTCTTTCTGCATGTGCATATTGTATATACATATATATGTACATATGTATATGAAAACACATATATAATATCTATGTGTATGGATCGAAAGACAGTTAGATATAGCGACGTCTTCTTGGCAACACCCTAGAACCCGGAAACCCTGGACCTAAACCGCGCCGTCGACTTGCGACAGGCGCGCCCCATTCACCGTGGTGGCTGTTGCGTTGCACCGCGTTCCAGCAAGTCCTGGGCCGTTTCGGACTCTCAGCCCTTTACCCTAAACCCTGAAATTTATGCCCTAGACTTTAGAGAGCCTTATGTAGGGCTTGAGGCAGCCGGGTCCTTGCAAGAATCGTCCCGTATCGTTCTGGCTTTCGACGTGTTCAACAACACCACCCTTATGTGCGAAGAATGGGCACCTGCTCACATGTTTGTAGATATAAACAGATCTATAAGCAACTATATAACACGTATACAAGTAGATGTTTGCCTGTAAGCATACATGTCTGAACTCCAGGTAGACATATCCCAATGCGTAAAAAATGCAACTATCGAAAAATCAGTTGAAGACAGGTTCTGCGGTTAGGGTTTAGTGGTAGAGACTAGACCGAGGAGTAACCTAGGAATAATAAGTGTACTCTTTGTGGCCTACAGGGGATTGGAAGGGAACCTACACCCCAAAAAAACGGAATCAGGGCCTACTCTGGGTCCTAGGAGGATGTATTGACCGCACGCACTCCTCTCATGCCTGAAGTCAGATGACCCTACAAAGGGGTTTAGGGTGTAGGGTTTAGGGTAAAAAGGTGTTGTAAAATGAGGGGATGGGCCTTATAACCTGTTACCCAAAATACCCAAGGGCCACGCGCAGTTTCACTTCTTCCTAAACTCCAAAGACCCTATAACCCCATAAACGCTAAACCCTATAAACCCTAAAAACCCCAAACCCTACAAACCATAAACCCTAGCCGGAACGGGCCTTGTTGTCAGGCTGAAGGAGCACCAAGAATGACTCTGTAGAAGTATAGGGAATTACTTGGGGGCTCTGGTTTTTTCGGATCCCCCCCCAAGGGGAGCCCTGAACCCCTAAACCCTAAACCCTAAACCCTAAACCCTAAACCACTTCGCAGTTGAGCGTCAGAGTGGGGCAAGATGCCGACCAGAAAGCCGTCCTGCCGACGTCAAGGCCGACACCCTGTAGGGTGTAGGGTGTAGGGTGTAGGGTTTAGGGTTTAGGGTTTAGGGTTTAGGGTTTAGGGTTTAGCTCAGGGACTGCCTGATGTACAAGCTCAGCTGGTTCATACGATAACGATCTGGCGGTTGCAAGGGGGGACTACGAGTCATGTGAATATGCACTTTGTGGGGGGACAATACTGGTAACCTGTACAGCAAAGTGCTTGAACTTGAGGCCTAAACCCTAAACCCTAAACCCTAAACCCTAAACCCTAAACCCTAAACCCTAAACCCTAAACCAACCCTAAACCCTAAACCCTAAACCCTAATTAAACCCTAAACCCTGGTTTCCCCCTTGAACTTGCTCAGCCCTGCCAACCTGAACCTTACAATCCCAACAAAAAACCCTAAGCCGACTATACTTGAAGGTTCATGGTACTTATTAACCAAATTAGGGTTTAGGGTTTAGGGTTTAGGGTTTAACTGTACTTATAACCCAAATTATAAGCATATTAGGGCACTTAAGGGGCTTATGAGTGGGTTACATGTACAGTTATAATTGGTTAGTAACCTGAACCTCCAAGTATAGGTTTCAAAGACCTCCACGCCTGCCTATTGGAGTTGGGGCTTCAAAGCTTAGGGCTTACTGTAAGGACCGTGCCCGCCGACCCCCTACCGCCACCCCAAAACAAGAGAAATAGGGTAGTGCAAATCCTAGTATGGGAAATCTACTGCAATTTCCCCTAATCCCCAACCACATTTCTGCTCGCTTCCCCTTACGCAGTCAGCGCCCTCACGGAAACACGCAAGGCCGGGCCACACACTGTCAACAAACTGGACCCCCTAGTGTTTTGCACACTTGCTTTGGCAGAACCCGCTCTCTCTGTACCTTTTCTTTGCGTGGGGGGGGCGG
>CAJNDS010000104.1:130000-228978 GCA_905221605.1 Symbiodinium natans | reverse complement strand
TTATCACTCGTATTCTTACGACGACGACGACGACGAGGACGAGGACGACTACTACTGCTGCTACTACTGCTGCTCTCTTATGCTCATTATTTCTAAACCATTTACGTTGTAGAACTGTTCGTTTCAAAAGAAGCCGTATTCTGCGCAGCGCGTGTGGGTGGTAAAAAAACCTATCTTCAATAAGTTTTTCTATACATATATATATATATATGCACCGCTACTGCAGGGCAAAGCAGCCCAGCTGCATGCGGAAGTTAGCAGCTCCTTCACTTGTACCGACATGTCCCGACTGAAGCATATCAGCAACGGAAGGCCCGGCCATTGAATTGGCATGGAAGGAGCCCTCCCGGAAGGCCCCACCCCCCGTTGTCCCCGTGTCATGTCAGCTTTCAAGTGACTATGCTTGACTCCTCAGGCAGATTCCAACACGTGCTGCCCGTCCAACTTTGCAGCCTGTCAGTGTCATTGTCTCTTCATGCGTGCCCAAATAGGGCATGCATCAGAAACCAATCAATTTTCGAGCGTCATCCTCCAGTCCAGGCAAAACAAAGTGCGACTTCATGACGGATCAGCTTCTTGAAAGGCTGGAATCCACACCGTGGCACACGTGCAACGTCGGTGCGAAAGACTAATACACTTTCTGTCATCATCTTGATTATAACTCGCCCGATTCCAACACAAACTGTTTGTCCAACGCCCTGGCACAAATCAGGTCAACAGTCTCTTCATGCGTACCGGCAGGCACGCATCAGAAAGACTAATCGATTTCAAGCGTCATCCTCCAGTCCAGGAAGGACAAAGTGCGTGGTTGTTGACGCGACAAAGAGAGTGCAACTTCATGACGGATCAGCTTCTTGAAAGGCTGGAATCCACACCGTGGCAAACGTGCAACGTCGGTGCGAAAGACTAATACACGTTCTGTCATCATCTTCATTATGACTCGCCCGATTCCAACACAAACTGTTTGTCCAACGCCCTGGCAAATCAGGTCAACAATCTCTTCATGCGTACCGCCAGGCACGCGTCAGAAAGACTAATCGATTTCAAGCGTCATCCTCCAGTCCAGGAAGGACAAAGTGCGTGGTTGTTGACGCGACAAAGAGAGTGCAACTTCATGACAGATCAGCTTCTTGAAAGGCTGGAATCCACACCGTGGCACACGTGCAACGTCGGTGCGAAAGACTAATACACTTTCTGTCATCATCTTGATTATAACTCGCCCGATTCCAACACAAACTGTTTGTCCAACGCCCTGGCACAAATCAGGTCAACAGTCTCTTCATGCGTACCGCCAGGCACGCATGAAGAAGACTAATCGATTTCAAGCGTCATCCTCCAGTCCAGGAAGGACAAAGTGCGTCATTGTTGACGCGACAAAGAGAGTGCAACTTCATGACGGATCAGCTTCTTGAAAGGCTGGAATCCACACCGTGGCACACGTGCAACGTCGGTGCGAAAGACTAATACACTTTCTGTCATCATCTTGATTATGACTCGCCCGATTCCAACACAAACTGCCCAACGTCCTGGCAAATCAGGTCAACAGTCTCTTCATGCGTACCGCCAGGCACGCGTCAGAAAGACTAATCGATTTCAAGCGTCATCCTCCAGTCCAGGATTGGCACAATGCCCTGTCGACCAGGTTGATCAGGTCATTGAAAAGTTGCAGCCACACCACAGCGTGCGTACGTTAAGCTCTTCAGCCTTTCAGAAGCTCCTGGCGCACAAATGGACAATGCAGTATACTTATGTATACTTCACTGAACTCAGGGAGGCCCTGGAAGCCCCAAACAAATCGGCTGGCCAAAAAAAAGTTCTTTCAGGGCTTTGAAAATGCATTTCTTCCTGCAGGCCGGAAGCTCCGACACCACTTGTCGTCCGTCCGGACCAGGGTTTTGCAATGCACTCTGATGGCCAAACTCATTCTGCGCTGTTGAGGGCTTCATAAACGCATTCCGCACGTTCTGGTTCCGGTTGTGAGCCCTTCCAGCCTTCCCCCGGGTTTCAGGGTCAAGTGCTGCTTAAGTAACCCCCTCAAGTCGTTAGTGGCTGGCCCCGGATTTGAAACCCAACCCCCTGCTCGATTTGAACCCGCGCGACTACTGCGCTCTTGCTGAGTTCTGCACTATTGCGCTACCTTTCTTTACAATTGCTATACTCTTGCTTTGCTAAAAAACACTGAGAAATTGCTACTAAATTGACGATACTACAGAACATACTCCCCGTAACCTGAATAAAGAGAAAATTCGCCAGCACCCCTTAAACATTGCCTAGTGTACACAGGGGCCCAAAAAGAAGCACATAAACATGAGGATTGTACAAGCATGGTTTTCCAGAGTCCCCCTCAAAGGGGCCCTTTGACCCGGTAGTGTGGGATCCTTATATTTACGCGGTTAAACCCCAAATCTAAAATTTAAACCCTAAACCCTAAACCCCAACAGGGTCCAAGCAGGCTCGGCCTGGGTGAAGCCCAGCACCGTGCCCCGCCAGGTCGTGTCCTTGGAGCTTCAAACTTCTGGCTGTTAGGGAAAGAAAAGGGGAGGAAACTGGCTTAGGGTTTAGGGTTTAGGGTTGAGGGTTGAGGGTTTAGGGTTTAGGGCTTAGGGCTTACGTACGGCTTAGGGCTTAGGGCTTAGGGTTATAGGGTTGAGAGTTGAGGGTTTAGGGTTTAGGGTTCCTTGAACAACGGAGTGGGTACCCCCACATGGGCCCCGGATTTAGAGAATCCCCAAGAAAGACACCCATAGGGGTTCGTTTCCTTACTTAGAACCGCTACGTTAAGCTCATTGGAATGGTTTCACGGCAAGGATGCGCAAGCTGAGCCCCTGGCATCGTGGTACCTTACGGGCGTTGAGAAGGTAACGATTGCATGCTTGGAATTTAGCGTTGCATGTGATGCCTTCAACTTCTGTGTAGCAACTTGGGATGTTCCCCGTTATACTAACAGTCCTAGGGATTATCAAGTAGCAACACTCTGGTAGGCACGTGTTGCCCTGGAACTGATGCAGGGCCGGGTCCAGACACCCAGAAGGTTCGGAAGACAGAAGAAGCTGACTTGGAGGTTCAGGCTACTTAATAACCCAATTATCGCTGTGCTGATAACCCAATCATCACCACGTTAGGGCACTTAAGGGGCTTGTAAGTGGGTGATAAGCACAGTCATAGTTGGGTTCTATAATGTTATTAAAAGTACTATGAACTGTTTTTAATTCAAAACAAAATGGGTTCTATAATGTTATTAAAAGTACTATGAACCTGCAAGTAGGGGAAGCTGCACAGCCCAAGCCGCTGCACCGCATGGCCTTTACACAAGGCCACGCCACAGCAGTCATGGGGATCCTGCCCGAGCGGTTTAGGGTTTAGGGTTTAGGGTTTAGGGTTTAGGGTTTCGGGTTTAGGGCGTAGGGTTTAGGGTTTAGGGTTTAGGGTTTAGGGGTTTAGGGGTTTAGGGGTTTAGGGGTTTAGGGGTTTAGGGGTTTAGGGGTTTAGGGGTTTAGGGTTTAGGGGCTTCGGGCCAGAATCTTTTGCAAGGGCATTGGAAAGAATGAGCATCAGAGGGGTGTTCTTATTCTTCGGTACTACAAGGATCACAAGGCCAAGTACTATACGCATAGGTCTTAGGCAGAAGGAAACCCCCTTTTACCATGTTGATCTTCGCTCAATCCCCCCCGAAGTCGCAGAGTAGCCCTTCGGAATAGCTCAGCAACTTTTAAGGCTTCAGGGTTTTTGGCTTCATGGGGATTCGAAGGGAACCCCCAAAAACCACAACAAATCCACTGAAAGGGTTTCTAAGCCTTAAACAAACCATTGAACCGCTCCAAACCCGCTAAACTCACAAACCCTAAACCCTACACCCTAAACCCTAAACCCCCCAGGCCAGGGTCCTTCTCCGCGTGCTTCTTTGCGCGGGAAGGCTCGGAGGGCGCGGAGGCCCCGGAGTCCCTCTCCGGTGGATCCCGGAGGTCCTGCTTGTTTTGGGGTTTAGGGTTTAGGGTTTAGGGTTTAGGGTTTAGGGTTTAGGGTTTAGGGTTTAGGGTGTAGGGTGTGGCCCTATCGAAGTTGAGAGACGATGATGTGGGCTTTTTTGAGGGGAGGGGGCAAAGGAACTGGCAGCTAGCACGGCCGTTAGGGGCTTGAAAGGCACTGGATTCAGAATCTGGGAGCCGAGGAGGGTTGAGGAGGGCCTTGTCTCCAGAATCCCGGCCCTGACCAGTCCAACTGGAGCCAACCAAAGGAGTCATGCATACATACATGCATGCATACATGCATACGGCTATGAAGTCGCAAGTGAATACTTGTACTTTATGTGCAGATGTTTACATACATATCTAGAAGCGTAGATATATACATACAACACAATCAGTTTTAAATTCGCAGATGCACATATCTGTACAGAAAAGACATATGATATGTATGAATATTTTACATCTAGCGTCGTGGGGTTGGGCTTCACCTCACCGCATCAACTCTTTCGGCGGCCTTGAAGTCGGGCAGCGCTCTGTCCAACACCTGCGCCCGGGACTTCAGCACTCAGTCGCTGCAAGCGCCCTCCACTACCCACCAAAAACCCAAGAACACGAAAAAAAGGAAACAGGGTCCTAAAACCCTACAAGCCTCAACCTTAAGCTAGGGGAACACCTAAACCCTAAACCCTAAACCCTAAACCCTAAACCCTGAACCCTGAAGCCTGAACCCTGAAGCCTAGACTGAACCCCCCTGCTGGGGCTGATGCCGAAGGCTCCTCGGGATGCCACGGGGCAGGTGCCTGCGCCCACGAGCCCCCAAACTCCTTGAGGGTTTAGGGTTTAGGGTTTAGGGTTTAGGGTTTAGGGTTTAGGGTTTAGGGTTCGGGGCATTTCCTTGGAAAGCTGTAGGGTTTAGGGGTTTGGGGGTCGAGGGGTTCGGGTGGGTGTCGGGGCTTAGGGGTTCAGATGAGGTTAGGGTTCCGCACTTTTCAAGGCTGCAGGGCTCCTAGGGCTACAGTAGGTTCAGGCTTTCGGGCAGCTAAGTGGCTTTCGGGCCCCTAGGCTTTTGCCAAAAAACACACACAAAGGGTGGGGTACCGCTGGCCCACGCCTTGGAACATAGGGGTTGGCACTTTGGGGAAATTTTCAGGGCAGCGCTGCCTGGGATTCCCAAGCAAGGTATGACGACGGCGCAATCTCTGCATCCGCCTGAGTGTGCAGCTTGGTGTTGCAGTCTTGTGGGCCATGGGATGCTGGGGCGCCTGCTTGACAAGGCGTACTGGCGTAGTTCTTTTAGCTGCCAGGGTGCTCTGCCGCTTGTCGCAGCAAAAAAAGGGGGAGCTCCGAGGAACCGCTGTTTAGCCGCGAGTTTGGGGCTGAGGGCATCATGCAAGTGGCCTACACGAGGCAAACAGAAGAGCCTTCGAGCTTTAGAGTTTTAGAGTTTAGAGATTCAACCATGTAATCATGTATCAGGACCGGTCTAGACACTGCGGCCCCGCCCGATCGTATGGCAGCCTATTGCTAGCCGCCGGACGTATCCATCAGCCAGATACGGCAAGCAAGGGACGACCCTCAACCCCAAACCCAAAACAAGGTCCTAAACCCACCCTGCATCCCATTGCAAAGATTCACGGCAATCCCCCAACCTTCTAAGCGATGCCCGCCCCCGCGCCCGCCTGAAGAGGTGCCTGCGCCTGCACCCCGGCCGACGGAAAGCCGGGCCAATCCTGTGGAGACAGGCGGCCTTGGGCCTGTCAAGGAATAAGGGTTTGTTGGGTTGCTGGGTTAGGGTTTGTAAGGGTCAGGGTTTACAAGGACTAGGGTTTAGGGTGCAGGTTCGAGGCTTAGAGTGTAGGCTTTGGTGGACAAAGCCCTCTGTCGACAATAAGGCTCTTAGTATACTTGTGGACCCCAATGACCTAGACCTTTGGGGGTGGCTTCGGATCCATGCTGACGTTCCGTTTAGAAGGCATGCGTTGTCGCTGCTATTTAGCGAAAACCGAGAGTAGGCTTTGCTTTATCTAGATAGTCAGGTTTCCTGTTCTTACCTGGGCCACGTTGCTGCCTACTCTATGCTTTTGGAGCTTGTTACATGGGAAGCATCAGCACAAGCCGCATGACGCTTTCCCGCCTGGCCATACCAGGGATCGGCGCACTCGTAGTATCCTGCAGCTACCAGCTCACGACAGTTGTCTTGTTTTACGGTCCAACTAGCTGCCTGACCCCTCACCAGGGTGGGGGTGCGTGGGGGATGCTGCAGTAACAGCTCCAACATCTTCAACAAACAGTAAGCATCCAGAAAACTACAGCCGAATTGCACGACTTCTGTGTGCGACGACCTATCTTGATTTGACAACTTGGCACATCTGTTGACTGTTCAGGCCTCAACCCTTTTGAACCGTAACACTCAGGCTTCAGCGCTGGAGTACCCAGAGTGCACCCTCCAAATGCCAGGGAAGGTGCCCCACGTCTGCGCATCTTGCCAGATACCATGCGGCATCACCTGTGCTGGGAGGAAGCATAGTCGAATCGCGCAACAAAGCCACTCGGCAATTTCAGCTTTTGCCCATGATCCACAGGCAGGTGCTGCTAGTCGTTAACCACGGGTGGCGACAGTGCAAGGTGTGTGGGACAGTGTCGGTATGGGGCGATAATGGCGGCTTCGCGACGCGTCACGCAACCCCCCCCCCCCCCCCCCCCCCCCCCCCCCCCCCCCCCCCCCCCCCCCCCCCCCCTGTGCCTGATCGCTTGCCCAGGGGTGCCCCTGCCGACGGGACTCCAACGTCTCGTCATCCTCCTCGGTCCTGGACGAGCAGCAGACGGCTGGCCTCCCCTTGAGTCTCAACCGTCATCGGTTGATGGTTTCAACCCATGGGCTCATTTTAAGTGGAGGAGTCATCTGCATCTGTCCGCGTGGCCTACTTGCCTATCTACCTGTCGAACTTACAATTCCTCCACCTGTGCTGCCACCACCCAGCTTGATGCGCGAGTGGGACAAATGGGTGCCCCCTCAAATACGATCATCCTTGTCACAGGCACCCACTAAGCCCCCTAACCCCCTAAACCCCCCTTAACCCCCTAAACCCCCAATACCCCCCTAAACCCCATAAACCACCCAAACCCCCCTGGACCCCCAACCCCCCCCCTAAAACCCCCCAAAATCCATTTTCGGAAATGAAGTCCTCGTCATCTCATCCACCCACCCCTGGGCACAGGGTGATGTTGGACTTGTGTGCAGTTCATCCCTTCCCCCAAGGCGGGGTTTAGGGCTTAGGGGTGGGATGTTCTCCCTTATGCTGACAGATTATGGTACTATAATCCTATCAGGGTCTGTTTGTATAAGGGGGAACATCCCAAGTCTAGGGTTTAATGATAAACGTTGGGTATCCGGATGCTTCTGGAGAGGGGGCCTTGGGAAAGTTTCTGCTTCCGAAGGTGCTCGAATTTGTGCGAACACGCGACCTTGGCGTGCAGCCACAAAACAAAGTACCGAGCCACTTTCCGGAACTTAGCCAACACATCTCTTGCGAGCGGACAGAAAGCGAGCTTGGAATTGTAGCTTGCGAAACGGAGGGCAAGGCCAATTTTTGCACATCTTTTCCGCAAATGATACCTTACAATGGTATGGCGATGGATGTGGCGTGCTTCGGGCACAGCTGTGTGGGGCACCAAACCCTAAACCCTAAACCCTAAACAGCTCCGGGGCTCCCTCCTTCCGAGCCTCGGCGCATTCACGGCCCCAGGCTCGCGCAGTTTAGGGTCTGGAATTTAGGAATGTTTAGGGGGTGGCTTGGCGACTTGGGGTTTGGGTTGTCCTTAACCCTGACGCCCCTAAGCGCCTTGTCGGCTCGCTGGCAGTTTGCAGAGTGATCCGAAGACGAAGGGCGCGGCGATGGCTCGTCGTTGGGAGGAGCGTCCTTCGAGGGCGTAGGCCCCCCTAAACTCTAAACCGGCAGGCTTTGATGGCTTTGAAGTTGAGTCGGTCAGGTTATGTCGCGCGGGAGCATGGGCGCAGGGGTTGGGGCTTAGGGGCTTTAGAGGTCAGGGTGCAAGGCTTCAGGGCCCAGAGGTTTCAGGCAGGCAACAGGACCCTTACAGATTGAAACAGCAAAAGAGCCGTCGGCTGGCTAAACGCGTTTTCTGGACTGTGTTGTTTGAACTTGCACTGCTCCTCCTGCATCTTTGGCAGGGCCACCTCCTGTGCCGCCTCCTGTCACGGCTTGGGATGTGGGGATATGCGGGGCATTGGCAAAGAAGGCTGGTAAGGCGCTTGAACAGGGTATTGATTCAGATTTGGGGTGAGCTTTGGGCCTACAAAACTCTAGACAGCTAGAACAACCTGCTGCTTGCGTAAGCGCTCGACCAGGGCACTACAGCCGTCCCATGAGGAGTAGCTACAAACCACAGAAAGAATTGTTGTGAAGCGGAGTTTTTCGGTACAAAGGTCTTTCTTTGTGTTTTCGGGCGGGGGCGGGTACATTGGGGTACAGGATCTGGAATGACCCAAGCCTGTGATAATCTCACCTCGTCCGGCAGATCTTCCACGACGCGCACGTACCTGTTGAAGTTGGAGCTGCGAGGGGTCTGTGTGCGTGCGTGCGTGGGTGGGTGGGTGGCTGGCTGGCAGGCTGGCTGGCTGGGTTTTAACTTTTAGGACCTACCTTGAACCCCCAAAGTACCCTATAAATATGGCCAAGGACCCCAAAATGACCGGTACTAACAGCCATTGTTTGGAGTCAATTCGGGATCCAGTGAAATATTTGTTCATGGTTTAGGGCTCAGGGTTCCCATAAGAGTTTTCGAGCTATGGCGTAGCGCACCTGTACACGCGGACACCTTGACAGAAAAGCGTGCACGCGCGCGCGCGCGCGCGCGCGCGTGCCAGGTCAGGAGGAAGCAAGCGCACAGGACGAAAGAAGTCGATCTACGCGCAGTGCCGCTACATGCACCCAGCCACCAACAGCCCCGAGCTAGCAAAAGCACCAAACTAAATCTCGCGATCCACACCAGTTCCTAAAGTGCAGCCCGGGCACCTACCACCGGCGCCAGTGCGTTCGCCCTTCTTGGCGCCGCTTTTCCAGTCGATGACGGCTGTGCCCTGCCACAGCACGGGCTTGGGATGTGGTTGAAGATGCGTGTCGGTTTAAACCTTGGGGACCAAAATGGCGTAAACGAAGCCGAGAGATGGAATCATGCACCCCGTAGTACCTCTTTTGAACCTTCAGTGAGTCCACAAGATGTATGGAGGCTCCTGACCCACACACATCCCTCAGCACCCTCGACCCCTTTGGGTTTGGGTTTAGGATCAGGGTTCAGGGTTCCGGGTTCCGGGTTCAGGGTTCAGGGTTCAGGGTTTAGGGTTGAGGGTTTAGGGTTCTGAGCCTTTCGGTGGACACCTGCTGCTTCCTCCCACCCAGGCCTTGTAGTCGAAGCCGGCGACAAGGCCAATCCAGTTGGCATCCTTGGGCTTGTAGGCAACCCTCCCTCTCAGACTCCTTCCGGGATGTCTATATCGGCTTAGACATGTACATTTCAGGGCATTCAAGTGAAACCTTAAACCCCCCAACTTCGCGCGGACTTCGGGGCAAGGAATCTGAGAGCCGGGCATTGTGGTACCTTGGATCTGCAACAAGGAGCATTTCTGACGTGCTGGTGGGAGCCACTCACTCTGTTCTCTATACTCTGGCAAGCTTTGCAGTTTCGGCTTCAGAACTTTTGGGAAAGAGGGCGTTCGCAAGAGACCATCTTCTATGAATGTGCCCATAAGGGCTGCCTTAGGACAACCCCCCATTATTGGCGCTTCCGGCTGTAAACTTACAAGCTTCTGCCTCCAAGCCGCTGCACCTTGCAACCCTTCCGGATGGGCAACCCCGCGCAATCTTTAGGTGGATCCTCAAGGTTCTCCTCACCAACAACGTTTATGTGGTTGAGAGCTGAGACTTGAAGGATTAAGGTTTGGGGCTAACTCCCAAACTCGCTGGCACCTTAAAGTATACCCGCAAGCCGGGCCATTCTTATACTTAGGAAGAAGGGCTTTTGGAGCAGGGAAGTGAATGCCGATGGTAGAGCACCCCCATCCTCGTAGTGAAGAAGTCGTTGTGCTGGCAGTAGTAGTCGTAACAAGACATGTAGAAGGTAACCCAGAGTGCAGGATAGCATAAGGTAGAAGCATTCGCCATAGGCGGCACCGAACCCGAACTAAACTCTAGACCGGGCAGGCTAAGAAATCACATTGAAATAGGATCTCTTTTTTTGGGAATATACTGGAGCCCTCCTGGCTCCCTAAACCCGTAGCCAAAACACCAAAACCCAAATGGGCGTTGACCTTGTCATTGTCCCAGATGTGTTTTGATCCACTTCAGCTCACGGGAGATAGCACTTACAGGCGCAGTGCCTTGGGCTTCGGGTTTAGGGCTAGTAGGGAAGGTTTCTGCTCTTAAGCGGGGTTCTAGGGTTTTTACGGTACTTACCCAACCCCGAACACAACAGCAAGCCCACCCATGAAGAAGCCGAGCACAGCTTCCCTAACCCGTACGACGCTCTTCAACGCAAAAGCCTTATCCCTAAACCCTAAACCCTAAACCCTAAACCCGAAGGCCGGGGGTGTCCTGCGCTATCGAGGGGGGGCCCTTAGCCTTCCAAAGCTCCCGCGCAGGTTCCCTCACCGGGATCTCCTGCAAGTGGCGTTGGGGCAAGGAAAGCTTAGAGCGAGGGGCCTCTAGGGTGTAGGTTGTAGCGTTTAGGGTGTAGGGCTTAGGATGTAGGGTGTACGCATTAGGGTGTAGGGTTTAGGGACTGGGGGGTGTGCTTTGACTCGTTTTTCGCAATGCATAAAATGAGGGGGCAATCTTGGGAGTTATATGTAGGCTCACTTCGTCGAAAGAGTCAGGAAAGTGTTCAGGGGCGTTTCAGAAGCCCCCAAGTAGAGCGGGGGAAAGTAGGATCACTTAGTCGCGAAGCCCGCCACACCCCAAAGCACCTAAACCCCTAAAACCCTAAAACCCGAAACCCCTAAAACCCTAAAATCCTCAAACCCTAAAACCCTAAACACCTAAACCCTACAACCCTGAAACCGCCTGGAACCCTAAAGCCCAAAGAACCTCAAACCCCGAGCCATAACACCTCAACCTCTGCCGCCTGGGTGGTGCTAGGTCGGCTGCGCGTCTCGGCCATGGACAGGGACAGCTCCTGACTGTCGATGATCGACCCTGTTTGGGGTTCATGGCTGCCGTTCAGGGCTTAGGATTTTGCTATGCCTATAGGGTTTATGCATACATATATATATATAGAGAGAGAGAGAGCAAGCCTAAAGGGCATCGGTGCAAAGTGGTCATTGCCACGAACAAACCTGCCACGAAAAATAACAGCAACAAGTACACACTACATTTATAGACTCTTCCATTTTTCAGTTAGATGGATCATATAATATACAAATAGCGCATGACAAAAGCTTACATTATACCTTAATACATGTATCTGTATTTTATTCAGCGAGACTAAAGAAAGAGAGAAGCAAGAGATAGGGCCCTATAAGCCCAAAAGGCTCTGCAGCATGCACAGAGCCCCCCAAGGCACCCAACCTGCCTCGGCGCTCTCTGCTGCACGGCTTTGCCTGTGGGTTTTAGGGTTTGGGGTTGAGCTGCTTTACCTCTAGCTCCGACTTGCAGATCCACCCTTGCAAACCATCCCATCCCCACCCATCCATACGGCTAATATGGCGCAGGGTTATTAGGCATTGCTTGATACATGGCTGTGACTGGGTTTGCGGATATATTCGGATGAAGTGCTACAAGTTGCCAGGTGAGACTCTGCAAGTTGCTTGGGTGGGGAGGGCGGAGGGCGGGCCTCTGCTCCTTAATGTACCCTTGACAACTTCAACCCTTGAACCCTTAAACCCTTCAACCCTTAAACCCTTAAACCCTTCAACCCTTCAACCCTTAAACCCTTCAACCCTTCAACCCTTAAACCCTTCAACCCTTCAACCCTTAAAGCCAGGATGATCCCCCCGACCCCCAACCCACAGCGGCGGACGCGCCTCCCTTCTGTCGCTTGGCTGAGGTGGAGCTTTTTCAGAGCACTCTGATTCAGTTTCATCTGAGGAATCCTTGGGGGGCGAGAGGCCCTAAATCCTAAAACCTGAGCCCCCAAACCCTTGCACGGCTTCAGGGGCTTCACCACACTCCACTTAGAGCCGCAAGAACGATGATCTGCTTATTGTTCCCTTGGGTGTTTGTCGTTCTGAACAAGAAGAAGAAAAAATTCCCAGGAAGACCAGTGACTAGTTCAGTGGTTCAGGTTTGGCCGGGTTTTGGAATTTGGGCCCATGTAGGCACACACTCGCAATGTGATGAAGTCCGACAATCATGTCTTGGATTGGTACCAAGTTTTCGTCCCAGTCTGGCTAGGACAACAGGCGAAATGCAGCCTGCCACAACCCGACGTTTAGGATTTGGGGGTCGGGCTTTCAGAGATCTGGTTAAGGATGGCAGGGGTTTCGGGGTGTCAGGAGACCTGCTTCAGGATGGGAGGGGTTGTGTTTAGGGTTTAGGGTTTGGGGTTTAGGGTTTAGGGTTCAGGGGTTCAGGGGTTTAGGGTTTAGGGTTTAGGGTGTAGGGTGTAGGGTGTAGGGTTGAGGGTTCAGGGTGATGCAGCCCAGGCTCATGATGAGCGCGGGCCCACCACCCATCTCATGCACCTGCGGCTCAGCTGCACCCCCCCAGTAACCTGAGGAGGACGTTAGGGTTTAGGCTTGAGGGTTTAGGGTTAGGGTTTAGGGTCAGCTGGACGCCATAGTATGCAAACAGGCGGGCCCACCCCAAGACCGCCCAAACACGAGATCAAACGAGCCAAAGCCAGAGCCAGCCGAACCAAAGCCAGCCAAGCCAAAGTGAGCCCACATGCAAACACTTCCACAGTCGACGCTGTGATTGTCGAGGCCGTGGCGCAAGACCTGTTGTTACTAGATGCCTTGCGCAGGACATGTATAAAGGCTCCGAGAGAAAAATCGATTTTGCGTTGGGGGACGTCTTCGGCCGGAGGGCCTTCTCGTGGTTTTTGTTCTTTATGGATTGCTCAGTCTGCGTGGCGAAAGGCTTGCCGCCATAAAGATGCCTTTGCGAACATATATACAAGCTTCCGAGAGACAAATTTGGGCCTCCTAGGGGGGCCTCCTACGAGCCTCGCGGGCCAGGGGTCCAAAAAAAAACAAACCCCAAAACCGATTTAGAGGCCCCGGGCCAGGGGTCGGGCGGGCTCGTGCGAGCAATGGATGGGGTTTAGGCCTAAATATCTGAATAATAATAATAATGATCATCATCATCATCATCATAATCACAACAATAACAATAACAATAATCATGATAAGGATCATAATAATAATAATAATAATGATAATGATAATGATAATGATAATGATAATGGTAATGATAATGATAATGATAATGATAATGATAATAATAAGCTGTCACTGAGCCAGGCGATTCTACCTGGCGACCCCTCAGGGGCGCGGTTGATAGGCTCAGCTAGCAGAGCCTGCCATGGTCTCGCTGCGCTCGACGGCGTGGTGGGCGGTTTGTGTTTTCAAAATACGGGTACCGCCTTGGTACCCCCAAAATGAGGGGCTAATCCTCCTTTTCGAAATGACCCTAATTTTTTTCGGAACCCTCCAATTGGAGTTTTATCGGCGATCCTTTTCTGAACGGGAACAAAGGGTGCTGCTGCGCATCGAAGGGAGCTGGACCTCAATGAACGCGAAGGCGCGCAAAATCCTGCACTAGATGACCCCTAAACCGCTAAACCCTATGCAAACCGGTAAGCCTGCAAGCCTCTGAACCCCGAAGTCCCTGAACCCAGCGCCTGACACACATCTTGATGATGACATCTGGAATCGTAGCCCTCCACGTGAAGGGTTCGGGGGTTGGGGGTTTGGGGGTGACGGTTGGTCTACATTAGGACTCTTGGGGGTTTGAGTCTTAAGGGAAGCCTGTTGTCAGGCTTGGCTTAAACCTTCTGGTCCAAATTGACTGTACACACCCCGCACCGGGGAAAGAACTTCGAGTCAGAGGCGTCGGGGTTTCTGGCTACGACTCACATGGTCCGCACCTGTGCATGCTCATTACAAAACCTGATTGCCTTGATATAGAAGTGAGAACACGATCGCCCTCGAGGTTGAGCCGTGTGCTGGGCACTGTGGGCGGACGTGAGACCGTGCTAACACGAAGACCTCAAAGAACCGGCGCGACCCGCACGACATGAGGGGCCTCCCGGATCGAGAAGTTTGCAGCGTAGAGCTTGGGAGCAACTTCGTGCAGGTCTTGGTGTGAGACTTACTGTTTCTTTGTTGGGAAGTAGGGAGATAGGGTACGCATGAGTAAAGGGTGCCTAACTCCCAATTCCCTTCTAAGAACTATCAAGGCAAAGGGTCACTCCACGGCAGCTGCCACAGCATCCGGATCGACAGATCAGAGGTTACGGAATGAGCCCTTCTCCCCGTGGATACTGGCCGAGGTATCAAGAACAGCGGCACGCATGCGTTGGAGCAAAGCCTAGCTGCGGCAACATTCACAGCGGCCGAAGAACTCTGAGCCACAACGCCCCTGCACTAAGGGCTATCTCGCTTGCAGCCAGGGCGCCGAAGCGATTGTGGTCAAGGCGTACCTCGGCCCATCAAAGCAGGGGGGGGGGGGGTATTTGGGCAGGGGCATACTAGAGGGGCCTTAAGAATTAGAAGAGGGTTTTGGGGAGTATGGTAGCAGAATTACTAAGGGACCATAAGGGAAGAATATTCGTAATTATTCCGACCCCTACATTACTTGAAGTTCATGAGTACCCACAATGACATGCCAGGAGGAGCTACCGAGCCGCTCCGACATCTCTGAGAGGCCTCTGAACTAGTCCTAAACCCTAAACCCTAAACCATAAACCCTAAACCCTGAACCCTAAACCCTAAACCCTGAACCCTAAACCCTAAACCCTGAACCCTAAACCCTAAACCCTGAACCCTAAACCCTAAACCCTAAACCCTAGTGAAGGCGTGTTTAGAGCTCAGGCGGCAGCGGCAGACATGCATGAAGGGCTCAGTGGCTCAGTGCCGGCAGGTGACATAAGCAGGCTTTGCCGCTTTGCCGCCCTTCACTCGATCTGCGGTCCTCCCATGCGCAGTCATCATGCATGGCCTGTCTGACAGCCGCCTAGTCCTCGATTGCTCCCTGTCACCTCTGCTGGCTCCCGCTCGAAGGACATCCTTCCCCTCAATTCTCTAAACACTAAACCCGAAAACGAAGCCCACCAAACCTCGAGCGAAAGTGTCACTAGTACAACCCCTGTTAACGACCATGCGCCAGACTACGCAACATACCCCGTTCTAGTTGCCTGGCCCCCCTTTATTGCACTCTCTTCAGGCCTTTGCCATACCTCATTCCCTACTAAGAACCAATAGGGGTCGGAATAAATACTAATCGTATCCCCTTCGGGTCCCTTATATATATATATATATATATATATATATTTATTTATTTATACCATAATAACCCCCAAAACCCCTGTCATAATTTTTCAGGCCCCTATATTACAGTAGAGGGACGGCCCACGCTCTCGATGCCTCCACCGACGGGCCATGGCCAGCAGCAGATCTGCAGCGCCAGTCCTGGAACACGAAAACACTACCAAATATCAAATCGGTGTGGTTTAGGGTTTAGGGATTTAGGGTTTGGGGTTTAGGGTTTCTTTACGCAGCAGGTGAGGATTGCAAGATTTCATCGCGGGTGTACCACGTCGAACAGGCTCGCTTCATGGCTTGGGAGGCATGCGGCGCGAATGAACAGCGGATGAAAAAAAACAGTTGCATGTGTGTGTGTGTGTGTGTGTTTTTTGAATCGAGGGGGGTTCCAAGATGTGTGCGTGCGTATAGATTATATACACATGCGCACACAGACGCATACACACATATACATTATACATACAGACATTTCTACAAATACACACATATATTTCTGCATATATATATATATGTTTTCACATGTATGCATATGTAAACAGAAATACTCATGTATGCACAAATACCTGCAGATCCTCTACGTTGCACACACATTAAGAGTATCCGGGAGACGAGCCTCTTCCTGAGCTCTCCTCCCCCACCCCAACGCCCCCAAGGTGCAGCGAAGGGGCGCATCCACCTGGCAGTGTGTGAGATGCAGCTCCTTTGGCGGGGGCCGGTCCTGGCAGCACTCTGTAGGGCTTCAAGGGCTTAAGCCACTCGATGTGAGAAGGTTCCGCTTCGACCTGTGGACCGTGGACCTGGATGGTTGCAGGGGAGGGTGGGGTCCCAAACCCTAAACCTGAGGGTGGATGTTGAGCTTAAACCCAACTGGCCTTTCGTGACGTCCCGAACCCGAACTACACAAGGAAAATACGGGGCAACTCGACGCCCCCCAAAGCCCTAAACCCCAAACCCTAAACCCTTAACCCTAAACCCTAAACCCTAAACCCGCTTGCCATGGCGGGATCCTGCGAATACAGCTCGGCCAGCTTGCTGGCTGACTTGCTCCCGATGAGGTTGTTCTTGTACAGACGGAGGATGTCGACGCGAATGCCTGGGTGCCCAACTTGTCGTGCCAACGGCTTTTTGCTGTCCTCTCTTTTTTTTGGAGGGGGGTGGGTGGGGTGGGGGGCCACTACTGGGTATCCAAGATGCCTAGCTCAGTGTTGCTGAGCTCACTCAACTGGAGCGATCGGAAACTGCAACTTGACAAACGCCCTCATGACGTTGAACCCAGCCTCGTCCTCTCTGCAGGCAAGGCGCGATTCCGCGTCAGGTATCCCACGAGTTCCTCTCTGGTGGGTCCATAGGGCTTTAGGGTACCGCAAACCCTGGTGTAGGAGGGTGCAAAATTGCGGGGTGCGCTGGGGAGCCTTGGCGAAGAATTCGCAGCCAGGCTGTTCAGCTAAGCATGCCTAGCCTGGAATAAGACCCTTAAAACCCTCGACCACGAACCCCACTAAAAATCCTGAACCGCCATCCCCAGAACCTCCACGCCCTGATCGCCGAAGTTGTTCTCGTACAGGTTTAAGCCTTCGGGGGGCAGGGGGGGGTGGGGGGGGGTGGGGGGGGGTGGGGGGGGGGGTGGGGGTGGGGTGGGGGGGGGGGGGAGTGCAGGTTCTGGGCATGGCTGAGGGCTCAGTGAGGGCTCATGGGCTGAGGACCGCAAGAAAGGCAGATGGAACCCGGCACTTGAAGCCCCCAGAACTTCGAAGAGCTTTCTTGGGGCTTAAGTCTGGCGAGGCAGCTGTGGATGTGGATCGGCTCGCCGCTGCAGATGCGAGGAATGCGCATGACGTTGAGAGTCCTTGGGACATCGACAACGGCCACATAACAGCTGAACCAGCAGGAGGAAATTCGAGGAAATTCAGAAAGCCTGAGCTTCTGGATGACAAAAATCAGCTGCCCCCTAAACGTCGCGGAGGATGGGTCGACAAGGGGGCTCTGTGTTGCTCCGCGGATCGGTTTGTCTCAGAATTGCCATATCACCCTCTCAAAAGAACTGGGCCCCGATGGTTCAAGCGCTCGTTTGCAGCGGAGCCGCTCCTGCTTGACGATTTCCACCAGAGCGGAATCCTGAATGCCTCAGTGATAGTTTGCAAGCAAGCTTACGTCCGTAGATGCGCTTAGGCACCCCAAACCCCACATCCCGAAGATGCCGGTTTCGGAGCCAACAGGTTTGATGCTGCAATGCCCTGGAAAGCCCGCTGGAAGTTCCTCTTCGAGTCGCTCCATCGGCCGAGCTCCACGGTGGCATCCGTGTCTGCCCAATCATGCCAGTGGTCAGGACGCCGGTGCTCGGGCTGAGGGCCCTCAAACCGCGGGCCAATCGGGCCATGCCATGCGTCCTCAGCATTCGCAGCCACCAAGACCCTCAGACTCGAAAGGGCCTTCTTGGGCAGGGCCTGGGGGGACTCACAACAGAGATGGTCCGCAACAGCAACCTCAACTTGTCAACCCCAGAAGCCCGAGGCACAAGCATAGCGTCTTCCAATTGGTCCAAGACTTCGTGGTGATAGCCATCTCCATAGTGATAGCGATCTCCATAGTCTATGGGCTCCGGAGCGTACACCATGGCCTGCACCACGCACAAACCCTCCTCACACGCTTAACTTGTTTTGTCCTAGAGAGTGTTCTGGGCACACATGGCACACAATGTACCAGAGCCTTGTTGCCCTCGTAGACGTAGCTCACATCGAAGCCGCAGTCTTTCAGCCTTGGCTCGTACTCGTGCTTCTGTCACAACTGGAGCACGTAGCAAGAGAGCACCGCTGCTGATCATGAGACACAGGGCGACACAAGGAACAACAGCGCCATGCCACGCGCGCTTGATTCTGTTTTCAAGTTTCGCTCTCGATGCTGTGCAGGTCGTCGGAGTCTTCGGCGAGAGACGCAGCCCAAATGCCGTTTCCGGCGGCCAGTACATTTGACGGGTCCAGGGCTGTCTTGAAGTCCCTGAGCACCTGGGTGAGTGCCGGGGACTGTGTCTGAGGAAGTAGCGAGGCCCGAAGCTTCCCGACACCGTGGTGGTGGCTCAAGCAGCCTCCGGCATCCAAAATAGCTTGTCGAGCTGAGTGCTCCAACGTCTCAAAGGCCTCCAGAGCACGCTTTGGCTCAAGGCCGTTCGTGCAAACCGCGATGTACATGTACAACACACCTCCTTCGTCGTAGAGCTGGGTCATCCGGCAGGACATGAAGGGCCTGCCTGGCAAGCACAGTTCCCGATGCTTCTCCGCAACTGCGGCCGTGACCTTGGGCCAGACCTCATGGATGGCAGACCAGGGAGCCATGGTCTCTAAGGACTCTGCCAGGATGCGATAGTCCAGCCCGAAGTCTCTCAGGTATGCTATCGCAAACGTGAGTGTGTAACCTGCCGCCCCCGAAGAGGCTCCTCCCCAAATGCCTCCTGCTTTGGACACCAGCTTTGTGACCTCCTTCATTTGCAGCTTGACTTCTGCATGACTACCCTCGAAAACCAAGGTTGCGGCGGATGCTTGCGCCAAGGACACGCCCTTCCAGTACAAGAACGCCTCGCGCAGGCTTGCCCGCAGGCTGGCAAGGGTGCCCTTCTGCTCAGAGCCTTCCTTAAGTGCCTGCGCCAGCTGCAGCTGGTTTTGATCCATCAGTCGGCACGAGGCCGGCCGCAGGCCTGCTGGCATTCGGGCCACCTCGCGCATCCACGCAGCTCCACGGTCCCAGTCCGGGAACACCACGCTCTGGTACTCAACAACCTCCGGCAACGGCCTCACTCGGACAACTGCAGAGGTGATGATTCCCAGGCAGCCTTCGCTACCGAGGACTAGCGCCGGCAAGCCTATGTTGGTGGAGGCCCGGCCAATGGCTGTTTGCGACTGTCCAGGAACTCGCGGATCACCGTGGCGTTGCCAAATCGGCCCAGTGGGTGTGACGACCCGCACCTCGAGCACCATGTCCTCGATGTTGCCGTAGCGGGCCCTCTTCATTCCACTGGCTCTCGTTGCAATCCAACCTCCCAGCGTGGACAGCTCCATCGAGTCGGGTTCCATGCCCATGGTGACTCCGTGCTGCGTCAGTGCGGTCTTCAAGTCCATGCCCGTGATGCCTGCCTCAATCATGGCCACCCCATCCTCGGCATTCACCCAAAGGACACCGGACAGGCCACGCATGTCCAGAGACACAAAAGGTCTGGGATCCACCTCTTTGGGTGGACACAGCGTGGCCGAGGTGACATTTGTCCGGCCTCCCACCGGGATGATCCCGAAGCCGACGCCTCGGTTGAAGGCAACGGCAGCTTTGAGCAATGCCTGGACCTCCTCCTCGCTCTCTGGGCAGACCACAGCATCAGAGAAACGTGCCATTTGCCGAGTGCGGAGACGCCAGATGTCCGCCAGGCCGTGGCCAGTGCCTGCACGGATTCGCGACTCGGCATCGAAACGTGCCCGCCCTGATGGAAGGACCTTGGCTAAGACCTCCTCTAGACCCTCTGCGGGCTTTGGCAGCTCCGGCATTGGGAGCTCGGCCATCATGTCCCGGACATTCAAAGGAACTGCGAGCTGGCGCTGGAAGAGCTCCCACAGTCGGAAGAGTGGTTGCCGGCCAAAGGCCTTGTACCTCTGGGAGCTGATTTGTGCAGCCGGCTTTCCATCCACATACTGAGCCACGAACTTGGTGTCCTTGAAGCCCCACCGGTCCAAAGACTCGTCGTTCTTCAGCTGATCAGCCTCGTGTGCTGGCCAAAGAGGAGCTACGGGTGTCATCGAGCCTCGCACGGGTTGCTTGCACTTTGAGGTGCCCAGAGACCGCGTTGACTTGAAGCGGGAGGCCACGATTGCTGCGGCACCCTGGGCCAGGGGAGGCGGTACCTCTCCGCCATGAGAGAGGAGCTGCTGCACCAGATGCTCTTCCGTGATCTCCACTGTGCCACTTTGCCTGAGCACCTCGCTGGCCCGCTCGGCGGCTTTCTCCGCTGCCAGGAGGTGGGACTCGAAGGCGCCAGCAAGAGCAGCCAAGTCCAGGACCGCTGGAGCCTCCCCAGTCTCCTTGTCCGCTTGGGAACCTGGCAAGGCACCACTTCCCAACGCCTTGCTGACCTACTTATCCTACTTCTAGACAACCTACGCAAACATCACGGCACACCCACCCACCCACCCACCGACCCACCCACCCACCCACCCACCCGCGCACGCACGCACGCACGCACACTTGCTGACCCCTAGAAGGGCTTATTGTAGAAACTCTGCTTTGCACGCCCCATCCCCCTGCTGTGAAAATCTTGAGAAGCCTTTGCTGTCAGGACTGCGCGCACACACACACACACACATCGTCCAGGTGCGGAGGCATTCTCTTCCCAGTTCTCTTCCTGACCCGGCCTGTGTCTTTGCCGTTGGCAACCTCCTCCGTCAAGCCCTCGACCAGCCATCGACCCCAGTGCCGCGGCAGGCGACGCCTGATTGGGCCCAGGGTCGCGGCCTGAGACAGATAGGACCGCGTGTGGAATGGGATCCGGGAACGGGAAAGATGCATCGTGCTCACGTGTGCCCCTGGCATCAGATTGTCAGGGCTGAGCTAGATGAAGAACTTGTCAAGACGTATGGACAATATGGGAGTTTCCGAATGTAGGGGTACCTTGGGTCCCTTACTCTGAAAACATTCCGTAGCAGCTGGGCCTGCAGCACCAGGGGCCAGCATTCCGCTGGGGGCAGCGGGCCGGGCTTGTCCAGAGAGGAGCTCCGGAGTGCCACCTGACCCTCCAAGGAGTCCATGACAGCCTGGGCTTCGAAGCCCAAAACCTCTCCAAGAGCACGGCAGTGCAGTGTCGTCACCGAGGTGAGCTCCACCAGCTCACGCTGCACCTCGGACACCAAGGAGTCGACGTTGGCGGAGGCGTCCAAAGTATGGAGGACCCCGAAGCGCATGAAGGCCTCGCCCAGGGGAGGCAGCTCCCCACGGAGGCCCCGCAACACCCACCAGACGAAGTCCATGGTGCGGAGCGGGTCCCGGGGCAGCCCACAGATCTCCCTGTAGAGGCTCCCGTCCTCAGGCAGGAGTTCGTAGGACATGGCCAAGGGCACCAGCGCCACGGTCCTGAACACAGGTGCCCCACTCTCTACCTGGGAAAGATATTTGTGATGGGCGTGACGTTTTGCGAAACAATCGACGACTAAACCAACTACAAATTCTGAAACTCTAGAGCCCCATGCCCGCATGCCCTTTATAGCCTCCATCTCTTTACGTTATAAGACAAGCAGAATCCCCTGCGTCCTCTGAGAGATGTCCCGCAGGGCCTTCAGCAGCCCCGTCCGCAGCCGCAGCTGCCTCCGCCCGCGGCTGCGCAGGCCTCCAAAAAACAACACGAGGCATTTGTCCATCTACATTTCTGAATACATATATGTATGTATATGTATACACACACACAGACATATAATGAGTAGTCACGCATAAAGTAGTTCTGCATAGAACGTATATAACGATGAGCTCAAGAAAAGAGCTTAAGGGGAATCCTTGCACTCGCTGCGGCCTTCAAGGAAGACCTCCAGTGGCCGGCCGCTGCGAAAAACCCGGCCGACCTTGGCACGCAAGGCAGGGTCCGGCTGCACGGCGCCGCCGCCGCGGCGCACGAAGAAGGCGCCCAGGCCAGCCAGGGCCCAGCCCAAAAAGGGCAGCCCGGAGAACTCTGCGTCTGCTGCTACATGAGGGAGCTTCAGTGTGGGTAGAACAGGTTGCAGCTGGAAGCACGTAAGCCCAATGATCACAAAGTCGAGAACAGACCGGTGCTGTGGGCACAGCACCAAAGGCACATCCAGCTTGGTGATGGACTGCAGGGAGGCGCCATCCAGGGTCACAGTGAGGTTTAGCCAACTTAGGCCCTGTCGTACCACGAAGGCTGCGACCGCATAGAAGGGTCCCGCATTCGGGTGTGTAAAGGTCAGCATTGCATCCGAGAGTGTGGAGGCGGGGGCGAAGATCTGGACTTCGGCAAACTCCTTGGCGTAGTTGCGGCCTGGCGCCTGGAGTTGCCCGGCGCTCGGCCGCGCGAAGGCGTATCCGGCGCGGCAGCAGATCAGGAAGTACTCGTAGAAGTCCCACTGCTCTGGCAGGCGCACGGTGGACTGGAAGTGCCAGGGCACACAGGGACTTGAGAAGGAATGATATTGCATCGGCAGGGTGCAGCAGGACTCCAGCACCTTTGCCGCTGTGGAAAACTGCTTGCTGAGCCTCATGCCCAGCAAGGCGAAGATCCTCTCCAAACAAATGCGAAGAAGGCCCAAGAGCTTCATGGGCAGCACGTTGACGAGGGCATGCACGATGTGAAAAACTGTGATGTTGTCGCACCAACGGAGGAGCTTAGCCATTAGGCCCAGCTCGGGTAGGGACATGCACTGTCTGAGCGCCAGCAATTGGTAGTAGTGCGCGGTGAAAAACTTGAAAGAAGGCATTCGATTCGCCTCGGAGGAGTCCAAGCAAGCGTGGAAGATCCGGCCATGGTCGCTGCTGAAGGCCCCACCCAAGGCCTTCACTGTGATGTCGGCCACCATGTCCACGGGCACCACCGGGCAGGGGTGGTCGAATGCATCGCGGAAGACCCGGACGCCCCGCCTTGCGAGGAGTGTCCCAGCGCCCACAATGGTTGAGGGCTTGTCCCCGGCCCATCCGATGAAGGGGCACGCCCATGCAGGTCCTACGATGGAAGGCCGGACAATCCGCACATCCAATCCTTCCGAATCACAAGCTCGGATGACCAGGTGCTCAGCGACAGCCTTGCAGAACGTGTAGGTGTTGGGAAACCCTAGCTCCAGCATCGCGGTCTGTGCCCAAGCACCGTGGGACATGGCATCCCGGTAGAGCTCCATGGCATCGAAGTCACGCAGCTCGACGAGTCTCTCTTGCAGCGCCTCAGTGCTAGGTGGAGGCACGGCGTGCACGAAGGCGGTGGAGACAAAGAGGAAGCGCTTGGCCTTCCACTGGGAGGCGAGCTGCTGCATCTGAAGGGTTGCGGAGATGAGCGACACGGCTGCCTGCTGCATGGGCTGTTGAAACCGCACGTCGCCAGCGCAGTGCAAGACCGCTTTCAGCGGCTCCTTGTGTGGCCAGGAGAGGTTCGGCTCCGTCCATCCAAAGTTCCGCCGTGAAGTGTCGCCCTCAAGGCCCACCACAAACTTGTCAAAGGCCCCCCGCACCTCATCGAACATGGTGTGATCCCGCAGCTTCTGAAGCCGCTCCGCCAAAGTCTTGCCTGAGCGCTGCCGAACCAGGAGCACGATCTTTGTCACGCCGAGTTCCTCAGCACGTGCCAGCAAGGAGAAAAGGATGCCACCACCCACGAAGCCCGTGCCCCCGGTCAGGAGCACTGCGCCGTCAATGCGAACGTTCAGAGACGTCTTCTTGCAAAGCTCCAGGCCCTCGCTCCGAACCACTGGAGGCAAAGCTTCCAGGACTCGGGGGTCCATCTTCAGGCCCTTGTCTGCTGCAAGCCACCTTGCGAGGATGAGGACCACGACGCCAAGGGCGACTGCCCAGAACATCAGGCTCCGCAACGTGGCCGCGGACGGCAGGAACCACGTGATCAGCCACGGCCAGAAGAGGAAGAGCAGCCCCAGGAAGCAAACGGCTAGGCTGCCGCCTTCCGAAAAGGACAGATGTTCTACTCTAAGTGACTCTAAGTGATGACGAATTCAAAGCAACACAGTAACAATACACAGGTGAAATGCATGCGGGCGGCGGGTGAGGGAGGGGGGCGCGCCTGCGTGCGACCGTCCTCGGCATGGCGCTGCGCCTCGGCCGACGGCTGCCTGGGCGGCTATGAAGGCTTCGGCCAGGGCCGCTGCGTCCGCCTGTGGCTGAGGGCGTTCAAGGGCTTCGGATAACTCTTTGAGGCTCGAAAGGCTGCTTGCCGGTTGAGGGTGTTGGGGCTTCGCGGTCGAAAGGGTACAGCAGTTGCAGGTTTAGGTTTTGGGAACGGCTTGGGGGGCACTTGTATACGTGGGATACATGTAAGCTGAGCTGGCCGGGAGGAACTTGCGAGATTCTTGATGAGGCCACAAAGATGGCATCCCTCTTGAGAGCTACGGAAAAAGCTGGACATGGGTAGCGAGCTTGCAGTCGAGGAGGGTTTGGGATTTGGGTTCGCCAAGAATGCCCCATGGCTTCGAAGCGTAGTCTGAACCCTGGCTGAAGCGCCAGTTTGAGCCAGATCACCCCGACAGCATGTTCAACCTGAATTGGCGCTCCTACTGGTGTGCCTTTGCCCTTCTTATTCTTATTACTAGGATGCCGCAGGCCTCGCGCAAGATGGGCGTGAGGGGCAGGTACAGCACGCGGCCCATGAAGTCCTCCCGACCACACCGGAGGAGGCTTCGGGTGCACGTTTAGAGGCGGGGACTGTGGGGAAACGAACCCTTCACCCCCTTTAGTTGAAACCCTCTGAAACTGAAAACTGATCTTTTTGATAACGTATATTATTTGCCGTGCATTGCGCTGTTGGAAAGGCCCGAAACACTCGGGGAACCGGTCCTCGCCATCTGAGGGCCTGAGGGCCTCACGCTTGCACGTCGCCGCCGTGACCACGCGCTGCAGCTGAGTGGTGGTGCTTGTGGCGTCGAAGCCGCGGGACACCATCTCCTTGGCCATCTGCCGCGGGTCATCGCAAAGAATGGGTAAGAGCCACCAGGCATTGGTGCCGTCGCCTCTGGACACGAACTCGATGCCTTCCTTCTCCAGGCGCTCGATGATGATCTTGGCCAAGCGGCGGCGCCGGCTGACGGAGGACTGCAGCGAGGCGTCCTCGAACGCTGCAACCTGCTGCGACTGCAAGCGCCAGAGCAGCAACTCCAGAAGCTCCAACGTGGGCTGCTGCCGGATGTACTCCAGCTTCGCGAAGCCACGAACATAGGTCACGATGAGGTGGTCGAAATCCAAACCCAGTTTGAGGACCACCGCCTCCATGAGCCCGTACAGCATGGGCGTGAGGAACAGCTTTGAGACGACCGCTCGAAAAACCGTCCACAGCCGCTGCCCCCGGCTCCGCACCGGCCAGGTGCCCTCGATCTCCTTCATGCGAGCGCGCAGCTTTCCGTCCCGAACCCGCGCCACTCCCCCTCCCAAAGCGGTGAGGGTCTTGATGTTGCCGAAGCTTGAGAGCGTCACATCGGAGACCTCGTGACCCCGGAAACCCATAGGCCAGGCACATGCCAGCGACCGCTTCGGGGCGCTGCCCAGGAAGGACTGCGCGCAGTCCTCCACCACCAGGAGGCCTAGCGCCTGGGCCTCGCGGATGAGGTCCCCAGCCTTGTGGATCGTCCCGAAAAGGTGGGAGATCACCACGACGCGAGTGTGCGGGGTCACGAAAGGCCCCAGCTTTGTGGGGAGCATCTGCATGGGCGAGGGTGGATCTACTCCCACAGGCTGCAGTCCATGCGCTTCCACTATCTGGACCATCCCTGGAATGGTGATTCCAGGGACGAAGAGGACTTCGGACTGCTTGGGCAGTTGCAAGGCCGAGAGAAGCAGGTCGAAACCCGATCTCACGGAAAGCGTCACGACCACCTCCGAGCCCCAGCACTGGCTGATCTCCCGCTCCAGGCTGACCCGGTCTCGGCGCCTCCAGGTTGCCCTGACGGCCACCAGCAAGTCCAGCCAGCTCATGTCCAGCACCTTTCGCGGGTGAAGCCTCAAGGACCACATGCTCGCGATCAGCAGGCAGAAGCCCAGGAGCCGAGGGAAGGAGGGCCCCACCAGCAAGGCCGTGGCCAGAGCGAGCTTCATGGCCAAAGCCATGGCGCTCCCAAACGGCTCCGGAAAGGAACCCCCCGCAAGGAACCTCCAAGGTTGGTACTTGAAACCTGAAAAAAGCCCTACACACCGGCCCCGATCTGACCCCCCCACTTCGGCGCCCTACAGCTGCTGGAAACATGAAGGATCATGAAGGATGGCGATCATTTCGCATGCCGTGTCTGCCTTCTTTGCCATCTGACTTGATCCAATGCCCAAAGTGGAGAATTCATACCCAGAGCCAGCGCCGCAAGCTTCCTTACTGCTTCCCCGGCCCACTTAAAGCCTAAAACCCTCGATGGTTGCCTTGCAACCCCCCAAACCCAGTTAAATTCCATGACAGAGGCGCCATCGCTTGAAGCTGCCATCGTTCCGCTTGTCCGCGGAGTAGGGGCTGAGGGGGCTTGCCTTGGCAGTGAAATCCGAACTCGCAGAACACCGGAAAGAGACATTGTCTGCTTTTAGTGCCTGTTTGGGGTTTCGGGTGTAGGCGTCTTCGTAGCTACGAGAAGCTATCAGACTGCGCAGTGCTGGGATGGCCGGCCGCCTGTTTGACTGGAATAGGTTGCTCGGTGGTAGCTTGACTTCGGAACCGTTTTCCATGGAAATAAGATGGTTGGGCTTCGGAAACAGGATCTTAGCTTCAAGAATCCAGGTTCTTCACTTTTCGCAAGATGTGGGGTCATGTCTCTACGTTGGTCTACAAAAGCACATTTTTGGGATCATGAAGGGATGGCAATTATCCAGGTTCCTGCAATTCAAGTCTGCTCCATCTCGGGCAGGCTTCTTCGACACATGAGGCCAGACCCCCCTCCAAGTTGAGGGGGTTGAGGCTTTCGGGCTTTATGGGTTTAGGGTTACCCTAAACTTGAAACCCTAAACCCTAAACCCTAAACCCCAAGGGCTACTTTGGGGCTTAGGGGTTCTTTTTTTAGGCCTCGGGCTCCCAGGGCCTGATCCCACTCGGCCCAAGTCGCCCGGACCTGCGCGTTGAAGCGCTGGCCGAACTGCGAGGAGAGCTCAGAGAGCTCCTTGGGGCAAGATTGGGATGTTCCCCCTTGCACTAACAGTCCTCGACAGGGATTAAGGGTTCAGGGTTTAGGGTTTAGGGT
This sequence comes from Symbiodinium natans, assembly GCA_905221605.1. Classification (NCBI taxonomy): domain Eukaryota; class Dinophyceae; order Suessiales; family Symbiodiniaceae; genus Symbiodinium; species Symbiodinium natans. The sequence goes on along the minus strand of CAJNDS010000104.1, from coordinate 201,616 downwards.
TTAGGGTTTAGGGTTTAGGGTTTAGGGTTACTCGCGTTCAAAATCCTGCTTTAAGGACTGTTAGCACAAGAGGGGAACATCCAACCGCTGAGATTCTGAAACTCCGCGCAGTCGCCACCAATACAGTAGAATTGTCGATGCCTCTCCAAACCTTAAACCCTAAACCCTGAACCCGAAACCCTAAACCCTCAACCCTGAACCTAAACCCCGAACCCTGAACCCTGAAGGTCTCTGCTTTGCTTGATATGAGGGGGGCGGGGCACGACTATTTCTGGTGAGTCCCGAGGGTGAGGAAATGCCCGAACTCCCCAAAAGCGAACCCCGACCGTTGCCTCACCATGTTTGCCATGCAAGCATTATGGGGGCAGGGGGGGCGGGGGGGACGGCGGAGGGCCCAAAGTCAAACCAAATGTGGCCAGACCCTCTGTGAAAAGCAAAAGGGGGGGGGGGGGGGGCGTCCCAAAACCGGGAACCCTAAGCCGTACACTCTACACCCCTCCTAAGTTTAAGCTGCTCACGCTTCCGGACCCAAGCCCGAAACACCCACCGCCCTCCAACAGCCGGATCGAGCCGCGATCTGCTCCGCTTTCAGGAGGCAGCCCACCTAGGCGGTTTAGGGTTTAAGGTTTAGGGTTTAGGGTTTAGGGTTTAGGGTTAAGGGATCAAAGACAGGCCGCCCTGGCTAGGCTGGCATTGCAAACCCTCTAAAGAGGCAACAAAAATGTCCAAGCAAAAAGTGTCCTCTTAATTGCGAGTTGTGCTTGATGGTTTCCCAAGAACTGACAATTGACGGTCCCGTTTGGGTCCCATGCCACCATCGCCGACGCACTACAACCACAAGTACCTTTCGCCCTGCTTTCCCGCAGGTTCCAGCTTTTTGCCCTGCATCTCGCCGGCAGCATGTGCTTGCAAGAACCCTCGACCCCAAAACCCCTAAACCCTGCAAGTTACCTCAATTTTCAACGTGGATTCTGAATAACCCACGGAGAAATACGTCTTGCGCTCTTCGGGGCAGACTGCCGAACGCAGAGGTTACCTAAGAATCCGATATTGGGCGTAAAATCATAACTTTAAACCCCGATCATTGCAGCAATGATAAGACTTATTACTAACAATAACAAGAACAATATGTTTGCTTACTCGTATTCTTGTCTCATGTGTATGTTCACCCGATTAAACCTATTGATATTGAGACGCCAATCATGAAATAAGCCATAAAAGTTATCAGTGCAATAAAATCACACCCAACAACCGTAAACCCTGATAACATTAAGATGACAACAATGAAATTGCCATGAACACTGTAATGAAAATACGCCCTCAACCGCAAATCCTACAAGCCCTGACGATGACAAGGTTCCTATAAGCCTAAACCCTGAACCCTAACCCTAAACCCAATGTCCAAGCGTCAATTTCTTGGACCAGCTGCGCCTCGCCTTCGGCTCCACAGGAAGCCTCCGACATGTTGGGCTTTGGGGTCCGTTGGGGTCCGTCGGGGACGGGGCCCTTCAGGGGACCAGGGCTTCGGGTCTTAAACTTCTAAAACCCCCCAAACCAAGTGTGATTCAGTGTCACACATTACTCGTCGAGGGCGATGTAGCTTGGGGGCTGTGAGAAATGACTGCTCTACCTTCCTTCTTTTCGTTCTTCTCTTTGGAGGTGCCTACTCCCGGGAGCGGACTACAGTTTGGCGGCGCTTCTCTTTCAGGGCTTGGGTTCCGTAGCGCGGCACGCCTCCGGCCATCGCTTCGTCGGGCCTGCAGCACTCCAATTTCATCCGGTGTGCAACTTAGGGTGCAGGCGCCCTGAATACCTACACGCCACTTCGCGGTTGCATAGAGCTGAAGACAGGGGCTCTGGACCCCTAACCCCATCCTAAACTCGAAAGCAGCCATGGACGACCTTTGGGAAAGGTGTACGAGGCGCTGGTGCACTGAATTTTCTCCCACCCCCAGGCAAACCTCTTCCATCCTGAATCGTAAAGAGTTCCATGGCTTGGGTTCTTTGTCAAGATTCAAATTCCGGGCTCTCGCGGTTTCACGGGACAACTTTCGCGTTTTTTGGGGGCATGGGAGCACTGCGGGCACAGGGATTTCGGGGTACGGGTCGAGGGTTCTGCATTGAGGTTGGTATCACTCCGCGGATGCATCCACTCACGTTGGAAAGCGACCTGGCAAAGTTGTGCCCTTCCGAAGAGCGACCACCGAATCAAAAGTGAAGTGCTGCCCAAGGCTCCAAACCCTCCAACCTAAGGCCCTACACTCATCAGCGTCCTACCTCGCCCTGAACGCCCGTCGACAACTCAACCCTATAGGCCCCAAACCCTCGAAGCCCTGGATAAGCCCCGAAACACTAAACTTAGCTCAGGAAGAACGTCCAACACGGACAGGGCCTTCAAATTCCTCACCTCGCCAGGTCGTCATTGGAAACACAGGCCATGGCCCCATGCACAAGGCATGGCAGGTACTTCGGTTTCCTAGGGTTGACGGTTTATGGCTTATATGGGTTGGGAGAGCTCAGCAGGGTTGGTAGGCATTCTCTCCCGCTGGGGGGGGCTGCATCCTCACGGCATTGTGGCTCGTGGTAGGGGGCTTTGGGTTTGCTGTGTTTTCGGGTCATGTGACCTTGTGGGCTGTTGGGTCGCTGGGGGAGATGCGGGGCCATGGCTGGTCGGGGTCGGTTCTTTCGGTTTTAGGTGTCCTACGAGTGCCCGGTCTTGAAAATGGGCTGCGGCAACCATGGCAAACTTGCGCATCTCCCGCGGGCTTGACTACATCTCGTCTGTATATGTCTGTACCATCGACCTCATCCTGGACAATCACCGCAAGACTTGCCCTCAATCTAGGAGAACATGCAGAGCTTCTCTGGACCGCCTTCCGGAACGGGGCGGCGAAGCTGAAGAGAGGTCTGCCGAAAGGCTTAAAGGGCCATTGATGCGGACGTGGGCTTCGACAGGGTGGCCGCAGCCGAGAACTATACCCCAGACTGCGGGAGTTGCGACCTACGAAGTCGTAGGGTTAAGTTTAGGGTCACGTGAGGGTGTGCGTGCAGCGCCTCATTTCCGGAGTGGCGTCAAGACTGTTAGAAGCCACTAGCTCCGGACTTCACAATCTCCGGCTCATGTGTCAAACTCCAACCCCAGATGAACAAAGTCCACCATTCAATGGCTTGCAAGGAAACATGGCGTGAACTGCAGATTCAGGTGTGCACGCTGCGCTCCGGTCCTCATGGCGCATTGTGTCATTGTTAGGGTTTAGGGTTTACGGTTTAAGGGTTTAAGGGTTTAAGGGTTTAAGGGTTTAAAGGTTAAGGGTTTAAGGGTTTAAGGGTCTAAGGGTTTAAGGGCTTAAGGGCTTAAGGGTTTAGATTCATAATGCTAAATCAGCGGCAAAATGACAGCTTTGCTGTGCAGAGAGTGCGGAGACCTCAAGGCACCACGATGCAAAGCCCTTGTGCTGTTACATCACTAGGATGGCCATTAAAACCCTCTGAAAAACATTCCTGAATATGATCCTCTTGAACCCAATAAGGGAAAACAAAATATTCCTGAATTTGATCCTCTTCAACCCAATAAGGGAAAATATAGAATGTCCCAAGGGCATACCTAGATCATGAGCATTATTCCATTTTTGTTGTTGCCAGTATTGCAGTTGCTACTAGTATGAAGATAGTTCTTGCTGGGCGAATGCTTTGAGGCACCCCAAAAAGGCAGGCTGTCACGTGTCAAACCCTAGACCCTTCACGCTATCAACCCTTAGACCTTAACCTTTTCGGACTCATAAACCCTACACCCTTCACCCGATAAACCCTAAGCCCTTCACTCTACAAACCCTACACCCTTCACCCTAGAAACCATAAACCTTCACTTCCCTAAACCCTAAACCCTAAACCCTAAACCAACCATCCTTGTAGCTGAATACGGGCCTCCACTCGCCCGCGAGAGGCGGGGCTGGCGCGGAGTGGCAGGTCCTGGGACAAGGAAGGCATTGCATTGAGGATGTAGGGTTTGGGTTTAGTGCAACTATGTAGTTTCGACTAGGTTGAGGGTGCAGGGCTTGGTTTAGCGTAACTATACTCTATTAGAACCAGGACTAACCTAGGAATCAAGAGGGCGCCCTTTTTGGTTTAAAGGGGGTTCGACGGGAACCTTAAACCTAAGCAATAAGGGCCTACTCTTTGCCCTAGTATGTGTAGATGTCATGTGTTGCAGGGTGAAGCCACTTAATTAAACATCAATGAAACTATGAAACCAATCATTTCTGCCCGTCCAGTCACTAAATCATGACGCCGTTAAAAACATTAAACCAATAAATTCGGCCCATAGGGGCTGAAGGAGCACCGCTAAACCCCCAAACCATCCACACACCATTAAACCATTCAAGAACTAAATCCATCCCTTTCCCCCTATGGGCAGAATCGACTGGTTTGATGATTTGCTGGCTTAATGACTTGAATGGTTCGTGGAGCTCCTTCCCCTCTGACTGAATGGTTTAATGACATAGTGGCTTCGTGGTTGAACAGGTAATCGTGCCGGTGGCAAGAATTACAATCATACCATAACAAACACAGTATGCCTCGCCGTTGATGGGTTCTCAGATACATACCCTGACGCGCCTCAGTCCAAACAAGGACACCAATAGTCATAAACACTACATGTGGTTCTGACCTGCGCTAGATGACTACACGTTTCTGCAGACTACGCTGTCAATGCAATCTTTTCTAAGCTCAAGACATAGGTATTTGACGTGCAGCTGTGCAGCTATGCGTAGTGGTTAATCAACACACCTAAAGCCATGTCATTGTGAGTGAACGGTTGGTGCCAGGGCAGCAATATGAAGGCAGCTACTAGGCATGTCTTGTGCTTGCTCTGATATGTTTGTTAAGTATTTCGTCCACATAATCGCAACTGTGGAGAGTCATCCTTAGTGTGACTTGATACGAGTACTTGCTGAAGATCTTGAACAGAGGTTCTAGCTAAGCTGTTCTAAAACCTACGTTGTTGAGATTCCAATCACACTTGTGCATGGCTCCCAAATGTAAAAGATCAACTTTACCGAAGTTGATAGATCTGAATGTATTTCGGGCGCCTGCGCAACGCATGTCACATTGGACCCGAAGAAAGCTGCCATTCCAATGTGAATTCAATTCTTGATTTGTTGAAGTTAGAGCTAGTTACGTCTTCATCAACAAGGCGAGCGGGCACTTTAGCTAGTTTAGTTACTAGGCCCCCCTAACTACGCAAACGAAAGAATTACAACGGTCATGGTTAAATTTGGGATACTATACGTGGGAGCGATCGTGTTGTGTAAGTTGGACAAATATTGACAATCAAAGAGGCGAAACCGAATGGTACTTGCCTTTTCCCACTGGTTGACAGACATGTGCTGGCAGTAGTCAGTCTATCCATAAGAAATAGCGCAAAGCTAGAATTAACTACTTGCAGTAGCCAGATTGAGAGAACTGCAATCTCAAACTGGAGGAGGGGATGAACATGACCAGGAGCCAACCGAAACAGTTTCATTCATTTCGCTGCGTGCGCTGCAGCCGCTATCATTAGGTAGAAGGCGACAGGACGACTCAGAGAACCTAGCTGTCTAGATCTGCGCTCTAACTGTGCTAGCCTCAACCGATCTTGATACTTCATCTATTTTGAAGAATAAAACCAGTGATGATTTGCACTGAACCAACCGAATATCAGAGCCCATTCGAATGCACAGTGTGCACAGAGATGGTCTTCAACCCTTTTGCTTTGAATATAACATAAGCAGTGTTTCGCCCGAGCAGTTCGTCCTGCCACATTCACGCCGGCCGCTCTGTCCTGGAGCAGCTTTTGCCTCGGGTGCGCCAATCCGGGTGTTACGGGTTGGGGATTTTGCCCTTCTTAACAAAAAAACAATGAAAGAGGATAAAACAACATAAATAAATAATAACAAAATAAGGATAAAAGAAAAGTGACAATGAAATCAACAATCGAAACGACAATGGTACTCGCCATACCATGAACAAATCATGAAAGGACTGAACGACAATGGTATGAAAGGTCTGACAGGGTTTTAACATAGCAATACAAAGCAAATCTGAAATACTCAATCCAGAAACATGAGAAAGTTAAAGCCAACGAATACAGGGCACTAAGAGCAGCAAGAGCAATAGTCACACTACTCGCAACATAAAATCACCCGTGTCTTGCAAGTGGCAATGGCGATGATAACAACAGCAAAAGGTCATAGTAAGCTTAAGAAATCCACCTGTTGTTAGCCAAGCTTCACTTCAAGGTATTGGCGCTGCAGATCCTCCAGCTGCGCCTGCGTTGTCAGCAGCTGGTTCTGCAAGAGCTCTTCGTGTCTGCAGCACGCATCCTCTGTGAGGGGGCGCCCGGCTTGGATGCCGCTGCGAGTCACCGGTTCAGCAACCAGCTCCTGAGCCTCCTCTTGAGTGGGCTCCCTTGTCTGGGTCCTTTCCGCCATCTCCACGTGCTGATCCTGAAAAGGCTGTCCCAATGCAGCCTGCGGCCTCTCCGGCCCTTGGCTGAACTCACTGGGATTCGTTTGCTCAGTGTCTGGCGCCAGCGGGGATTCCCCGAAGCTCGAAGGCCGGAAATCACGGGAGCTGGAGGCACGCGGCTGTGAAGCAGATTGGCGCGCCAGCTGCGACATTGCTTGGCGCTGCACGCTGGTGAAAGGGGCGGCGCGTTGAGCACTAAAGCCAGGATCTCTGACGGCGGACCCACGAATCGTGCATTCCCGCACGGAAGGCGACAAAGACCGTGGATGCGCAAACATCTCAACGCGAGGGTCTACAATCTCCTCGCCGGCTACGGAGATGCTTCCGCTCTCAACATGCAGATGCTGCAGATGCTGCGTGCTTCCGGGCGACAAGCTCCTTCGGCTCCGACCGCGGTCCGGGCTCCGCAGGCCATTGAGGGCCCCGCTGGTGTAGAGCGCGCTGGCCTCCTGGCGTGCCCGCTCCAGCCAGGCCCGCAGCTGCACCGGGGCCGGTTTCCCCTCAGAGCTCCCGAGGGAGACGCGATCGAATCGGCTGGAGCTGCTCGTTGGAGACGCTTTTCGGCCCCAAGTCGAGCTCGCAGAGTGAGGCGTCTCGGGCATCGTCTCCGAGCTTTCCGCCCGCATCTTGCGGGGCGGAGTTGCTTGCACAGACGAAGAGCGGCTGGGCTGCGATGGCTGCGATGGCTGCGGTTGTCTCGGAAAGCTCTTGTGTCCATGGTTGGCCAAGGGCATGCTGGCACTGCTGCTGCTCTTGCAGCTTGTGCCTGCTATACTCGCAGCGCTGGCTGTTGGTGCAGCAACAGCGTGCTGCGGCTGCTGCTGCCTCCTACCTGCTCGGCCATTCGGCGCCGGGCCCTTGCGGGAGGAAGCGCGATCCGCGCGAGGCTCTGGTTCGGGCTGACTTTCGATATTGGTTCTCTCGTCGTGCCCTCGGTCAAGTTGACCTGAGACCAGCGAAAAGGTCGGAAACAGTTGCAAGTGCACCATACAGCTTACAGCATCTTACAGCCTGAAACTGGAGGCTACCGCACATTGCTACACCAGCTTGCGAGGGTGGGAGGGCCCAAGGTCAAAGATTTTTTCCGGGCCACGAAGGTTCTAAGGCGGGGGAAGGGTAGCCTGGCTCGGCGTGTCAGCTTTAGGCGGACCCAAGGATTTGCTTGGACTCAGGACAAAAAATGCGATTTCTGCCGTTTGTGTCCAGACAAGAGGAGAGGCCGCAACTAGAAAAAGGGCGTTTGAAAGGCGAACTTCCCCTCTCAAGGGGGGGGGTGGGGGCAGAGTTCAGCCAAGCGGAAGTTGGCATCTCCTAATAAGTTGTTTTTGCTTTAAAAGTGAACTTTTGACTGAAAGTCGGCCATTGTTGTTCGCACACAAATTGGGAGGGGGGGGGAGGCCCGGAACCCTAAATCAGGGCCTTTTTTCAGGGCGCTGGCTCGAACGCAGTGGCACAGCTTCAACGGTTGGGGCGGAGTTGCTCTAGGCAGACCTTGTAGATTCACTTTTGCTACTAAACATGCCAGCGCAGTCCGCGAACAATGTGAGACCACGCGCAAGTGTCACCCCATGAGCGTCCGCCATTTCGAGCACGGACTGAGCCAAAGACTGCTTGCTAGGAAGCGGGAGTGTACATCACAGAGAACAAATGCACGACATGGAGTTGTCCAAGAGATTCCAAGAGCCCACCAAAACGTGCACGGGCCTGGGGGGCCGACACAAGAGACGCCCAGTGTGCACACCGTTTGGGGACTCTGGTGGCACCAGCAGAACCCCTCGCAATATGAACAGCGCCCCCCAAACAGTTGAGAACCCCCATTCCGCGGGCCTTCCGACTGGCTTCCGGTCCGAGGTGACAGCTGCCTGCAACATGCCCCCCCCCCCCCGCCCCCAAAGCCCTATTTCAGGGTTTTGGGTGCTGATGCATCACCTCAAGAACGATCCCTGAAGAGTACTCAAGGTTTACAAGGTGCACGTTGAAAGGCGGGCGTTCAGAAGGGGCTCATCGTGTTGGGAATTAGGTGCTGTGGGTTCCTGTACGTTTTTACACCCTGAACCCAAAAAGGCAGATGCAAAGGACGGCAGCGAGCGAGGTGCCACGAAAGGCCTTGCAGTGCCCATGGAGCTTGCAGCCGACCGCAGCACATTGAGGGACCTGCAGTTTCAAGCTCCGCTTTTGGGGGCTTCCGGGAGTTTGGGGGGGGAGAGGGGGGCGTTTGCGGGCTGCCGAGGGCTTCATGTAGGTTTTGGTTGGGGCTTGAGGATTATGAGGCTTGGGGCTTCAGGTTTGCGGCTTCCTACGCAAGGGCATATAAGTCACCATACCTCGGCTTGCAGGCTGGGAGCCGCCTTAGAGGGTCTACCCACGCGTGAACGGATCTATTTCATTTCAGCTGGGCCTTTTGGGCAGCTTTACATCGTAGCCAAATCTTAGGGGTTCCGAGTATTGGCCCGTAATTTAGGTCCCCTTAAAAGGGCCCATACTTCGGATCTCTATAAGAAAGGGGGAAAAAACCCATACGGAGGGCCCAGGGTTCCGACCTTACAAAGAACGGTTGCCAGACAACATTGTGGCATTTGCGCAGGTCCTGAAGTTGCCGCACACCCCATCTGTCCATGCTAGGATGCTTAGGGACTCCTCTCCTGTGATCGACTTCGCAAGCTTTTCCAGACTCGGTGACTCAAGGTCGCAAGGGTTCAGAGTTTAGGGCACCCAAACTGGTATCAGGGCGGTATCAGGGGGTTGTACCCTATGCACTTGTAGGTGTTGGGGTTGAAGCCAAAAACTTCAGGACTAGCATGACTAGGAGGCCTCATGACGTCATCCGGCACTCTGACTGACGTCTCGGCCTGGGCAAGGCCAGAGACGAGCCAGGAGATTCCGTCATCAGTCAGGACGTGTATGGATGTCCGAACATTAACCATTAACCCCCCCCCTCCCACAACACCCGCGAATATTGAACCTGCCGTAAGAATAGGATAGAAACCTGTAGATACCGTGCATTTAGTTTAGGGAGGGGCCCCTAAACCCTAAACCCGAAACCCTAAACCCTAAACCCCAAATCGGAAGGGCAACAATCTAATCAACCGAAATGGACAGTCTCAGGAACCGTATATCAGGCTTCGGGTATATGGCAGTTTCCGAAAATGGAAAATGGGGGTAACCTTTTTGGGTGTTCCTGTAATCAGGCTTCTTGTAGTTGCCGGTATATTAGGGTACTTTGATGTTGGGAAATGCCCCCTATGTCAAATGAGGACTCGGTAAGGGTCATCAGGGCGATCCCCAAACGTGTGCAGAGCGCGCCTCTTTCTGTTGGCGGGGGCTGGCCACCTCCTTGATGGAGCGGAGGCTCGCCTGCAGTCATGGTTGTCGCCACGCGGCTAACCCGCTCCCTGATATCGAACCCCGCACCCCCAACCCTAAACCAAAAATGAATCAAACCCCAAACTACTGGCACCACCCTAAACCCCACACCCACACACCCTGACCCCCCCCCCCACCCAAAAGAAAACCACCTAAGCCCTGAAAAGGTGCACTTGGGCTTTCCACAACTCTCAGATGCTGGGCAACTCAAACCTCCCTAAACTTTAGGTGCCCCGAGCACCCACCCCCCCCCCGGGTCCCGAGGCCTGCAAGCCCTTTTCGGGGTCAACACCCCAAAAACACTCTTGGGCTTGGGGTTCAGGGTTAAGGTTTGTAGGGTCGAGGAATTAAGGTTTAATTGCCAATCGGCCTTCGGAAAAAGTGGGGACTGTGGTAGGGACCATCGGGCTGCTAGGGATTATCGGGCGGCGGTTGTACATAGGCTTCTGTTCTTGAGGAGGCTTGATAGGGTTTATCGGGTTTGTTGGATTTGTTGGGTTTGGTGGGTTTATGGGTTTTGTGGGGTATCAGAACCCCAGCCAAGATCCCGGCTGCCCGCTTCGACGGTGGCGGCGGCGGCGGCGGGGTTTTAGTCCGGAGCTGCGTGTATCGGCCTCACAGTGGACCATACGCACTAGTGGGCAGTTCTCCCGATCATGGAACTCTCAACCCCTCAAACCTTAAACCTTTTGGGCGACCCAAACCATAGGGTTTCGTATGATGATAGGAAGCCCCAAAGAGAGCTACCTCGTCCCCTGCTCTTGAAGATGGTCGGAAAGGCCGCCTGCAAATTCTCTCCTGGAGCACCCAAAGCCGCAGGATGCAAACCAAGCAAGTTGAAATCCTCAACCCTCAACCCTCAACCTTCAACCCTCAACCCACAACCCACAACCCTCAACCCTCCCTCAACCCTCAAACCCCAACCCTCAACACTAAACCTGAACCCTGAACCCTCAACCCCAAAACCCTCGACCCGGTGCCGGGCCCCAGGCTGCCATGGCCCAGTAGAATGTTGAGCGACTTTGTCTCAGAAAGCAGAAGCCCGGCCCGGTGGTAGCCTTCGCACCTGGGGGAGATTCCGGTTTAAGGTTTGGGGTTTGGGGTTTAGCGTTTGGGGTTTGGCTTGCTGTGGTAGGGCGTAGATGCTGTGAAGGTTAGGTTTTGGAACCAGCTCGAAAGCTTCGCGAGACGCGAAGAGCAGCTTTGGCCCGGTTGTGGAAGGCCATCTAACATTTTTCTCCCACCCCACGCCGTCCGAGGCGGGAAAGCCACCCAAACCTTTTCCTTTCAGGGTTTATAGGCCTAAACTCAAGACAACTGCTTACTTTCCATAAAACTCCTTCATTCCGTCACGGTGGTCGCCAGCCTCGTTCAGGTTCACAATAAAAGCCACAGGCAGAAGGGCAGAAAGGCCCCAGAATTTGGGCAACCGGCACCAAGCAGGGGAGGCCCAGGACGGGGGCCCAGGGCCCAGGAGAGCCGCCAAGGGAGGGCTCAAGGGGGGCAAGGGCCGGCGAGCGACCTGGGTCGGCTTGTGCCATCGAGGTCGAAGGGCTTAAGCGCCGCCCCCCAACGCAGGGGGGCGGCCCAGGCCCTGAGTTTAGGGTTTAGGGTTTAGGGTTTAGGGTTTCGGGTTTCGGGTTTAGGGTTTCGGGTTTTGGGGCTCAGGGTTGCCTCCCTTTTTGAGTTCTTTAGGGTGCCCTAAAGGATAAAACCCCCGAAGCCCTAGGGCTCCCTTCCCGAAATCCCTCAAACCCATGGGTTCGTTTCAAGTCACGAATTCATTCATGGATTCATGGCTTGGCTTGAGACGTGGCGAGGGTGTGTTTAGGGTTTGTAGGGTCTAGGGCTTACCATCTAACTCCCTGACCCGAATATGAGATCCCCCACCTTTAGAATGTACCCCTAAACCCTAAATACCCTAACTTCCCTAGAGCTGGCCCCCGTAACCCTAAACTCCTTACTGCAAAACCCTGAACCTCAAAAATCCAGAAAAGGCCTGCGGAACTCAGCAAACTTCAAACGGCAGCGTGCGGCCTCCGCCGAGTTTCAGGTTTAGGGTTGAGGCTTTAGAGCTTTAGGATTCCAGGGTTTAGGCTTAAGGCTTCAGGGATAAGGCTCTCGCGGTTCAAGGTTCAAGGCTTGCGTTTGGGCAGGGTTCAAGGGTGTATTTTGGAGGGCTTAGGATTTAGCAAAAGCAGGTGGGTCTTCGGGGGAGTTGCAACAGACTTCAACAGGCTTGACGGGTTTAGTTAATTTAGTAAGGAGTACTGCAAACCCCAAAAGATGCCTCTCACGGCCAAGCTCAACCTGGCTTGTGCTTTTCTGTGGTCCTAGGGAGGACCAAGAAGGCTCCGAAGCCCTGTTGGGAAAATCAAGGGGCGTTCTTATCTTTAGATCTTTAGGAGTTCCAGGGCTTTCCGGGCAAGGTCAGGCATGCCCTGGCCTCTAAATAGGCCTTGAGCTCCCGCGATGCGTTGGCGCGTCGCCTGTCACAGGGCTGCAAGACTCGATGCTGAAAGGCCGCTTCTAAACCCTGAGCCCGCTGAGGACGTTAAAACACCTGACCATGAATTTGGTGCCAAATACAATACAGCAAGCTGCAGTCCTACCTCGTCAGCAGTGCTCGGAACTGTCGGCGGCAAAGCCTCATTTCAAGGTTCGTGTGCACCAGATTATCTACCACACTGGGCCTTCGACCCGTCACTCCTGCTACCTTCACTCGTAGGATTACTTTCACTTCCGTAGGGACGCCTTGCAGATGCATCGAGAGCATCAGGAGAGACTGGCGAGTCGAGGCAAGAGCACAGCTCGCGGTGGCCCTCAAAAGCGACAGCCGCAGCTCGGAAGCTCGTGGAGGGAACGGCTGAATGGCTCAGCATGGGGATGCCTTGACTTCATCTTTGAAAGAGAGAGAATAACGTACTTAGTCAGCTGCATTGACCTGGGACATCATGTACAGCCCGACATCGATGCCGAGGCAAAACTTGGCAAAGGCCTTGTAGACATCCGTAGCCTTTGGAGCGCCTGCGTCTGTGCATGGCCGAGAGAATTTGGGGCTTCCAGCTGGGGTAATTGGCCCGAATGCCAGCCGCAAAATGCAATGGCGATGATAGCTGGGCTTTTTGTCCTTCCAGCATTGTGTTAGCAGCGGCTCTTTCCGTGGAGTATTTTCCGGTTTTGCAGGAGACCGACCGGACCTCGGACACGAGAGCCATTGATGACATGCTAAAGATGGGGGGTGCCGCCATGGAAGAGTGTTTCGTTGAAGAAGGGCATGATGGCATATGGCAGGGCTATGGAGGGAATGAACTCTGTCTGGTTGCGAAATTGGAGGACTACACTGCTGTCAACTCTGCGAACGAAGTTGATTTTGAAATTGCTGTAGCTGGGCACCACTATAGCAGCTGAAACAGGCACTCCGACATGCTGCTTTCAGCAGTCCAAGACTGTTCCTTCTTTCGTGTCAGGTGCCGAAGTCTGACGTGTCAGGGCCGGCAGGCAGGCAAGGCGATCGCAGCGGGCTGACATGCAGCTCCGGGCAAGGCAGAGCAGAAACTGGACCCCCGCTGCGTCGGGTTGCGGTGGCGGGAATGCTGGCAGGCCCTGGCCAGGCAGCAAGTGAAGGTGAAGAAAGGAGCCAGAACTCAAAGGAAGTTTCAGACAGCGCACTAGCTGAGACAACCGTCCTTTCCTTTTTTTCCTCTCCAGAGTCCACCGGCGAGGCAAAGCGAGAACCCCAGAGACCCAAGGCCCTGGCGCCCAAGAGCACCTCGAACTCCCAGGCCCAATAATATCAACAATAATCATAGGAACAATAGTCATAAAAGCAAGCAGAACATGTTAGGAAACTGGTGCCCCAAAGCAAGCCCAATTGCAAACCGCGCAGCACGCACGCACGACGTTTGCTACCACCTTTCAAGCTCGCCGTTGCAATGACAGACACAAGCACACGGCCGTCGTTGATGCAAGCCCCGCCTTGAGTTTGAAGGCTTACTCGAAGCCCGACCCACTCCGAAACCCACGAGCAACAGACACCACCCCCCTAAACCCTAAACCCTAAACCCTAAACCCTGAACCCTCCTCCTTCACTCGCTGGGGCCAAGTCATGCCACGGCTGATCGTCTGGATCATCCTCCAAGCGCCGGGAAGTTCAGGGTCGATTGCCCAGGGTTGAGGGCTAGGGTAGATGAAGGCATTGCTACGGTTTTAAGGGTTCGTTGCCATGGCTCAACTGCTTTCCCTTGGGCCTGAAGCTCGACCTCCTGCAAGAGCTAGGCACCCCCCGATGCAAAATCCTGGAAATCCGCCGGCGTCTGAGCCCCCGGCCTGGCATTCCGCTCCTTACGTCAGGGCTTAGGATTTATGGTAAGGTTTAGGGCGGCTTAGGGTTTAGGGTGTTTAAGGGCTTGCTTATCAATTCCAGCGGCTTCCGCGGGATGCTGAACTTGAACCGGCATGACTGCATCGTTGCGACCCTATGCACCCTCGACCGTGCTGAACTCTGGAAACCGGGTGAATAGAAAGGCAGAAGTCACTGATTGGCTGAAATCCTAAACTACTTACTTGAGAACCGAGTGTTAAGTTTGGCGGCGTCGGCCGTTGGCCCACATTGAGGTTCATAAGGCTGACATGAAACAGAGCTGAACACACAGCCAAAATAACGGAGCGAAAGCTCACCCGGCCCAGTACGCTCGTGAATGAAAGCCAAAACAGCTTAAACGATGCTAAAAGGGACCCCTCACCAGGAACAGCAGGCTGGTAAATAGAGGCGAAAACGGCCCGAAGCCATCGAAGATTTTCAGAGCATGCCCTTGCCGAGCTGCGGCACGGAGACGAAGGAGAACCCCCCGAGCGTCCATGACGTGGAGGAACTCCTGCTTGTCACGGGAACGGCTCCGGAATGCCAAAAGTGGTCCGGAGTCCGAGGCTCGGGGGGCTCAAAGAATCACCCTAGAACCTAACCCCAAACCCTAAACTCTACACCCCATACCGGCGATTTCGAAACTGGAGAGTTCGGCTTTTGCTTGGGATATGGGGCACTAAGACAGGGCCTTGAGACACACATTGGGTTCCCCAAAAGCGGGTAGGGTTATGACACTGGATGTGTAGCCAGAGCCACGATTCAAGGAATGATTTTTTGTATGGAAAATTTATGTTTTAAATATGATTTTGGGATTTCTTGATTTATGACATTTTTACGATTTGGTTTATGATTCTCTTCGATTTTATGAAAACTTTATGATTTTTTATGAAGATCTTATGGTTTTGGTCGGTTTTGTGTGTTTCTGCATTGAAAATGATGCGAACTTGATGAAAAACATAAAAATTTTCATTTTAAAAATCATAAAATTTTCATAAAATCGACGAAAAACATAAATTTTTCATAAAAAATCATAAATGATTCATAAAATCGAAGAGAATCATAAACCAAATCGTAAAAATATCATAAATCCAAAAACTTCAAGAAATATCTCAAATCATAAAATATTCATAAAAAGAATTATTTGGCAACATGCTCTGTGTGGCTGAATCCGGGGTCATAAGGGTAGGGGGGGGGGGCGGCGAGGGGCATGTTGTACCGCTTTTTCGGGAGATACCCCAGACACTCATCCCGTGCACCATCGGTGGCTCTCTTCTCCTTAAAGAAGGACGCGGCCGCGAGGATCCGTAATCTTGCCAAGGCCTCAGCATCAGCATGTTCGCACGAACTCTGAAACGACCGTGGTAGAGCCGAGGGCCCCACAACCTGCGCGTCGTAACGGGGCACAATCCCACGGAAGCAGTGCACCTCAGCAGGAGGAAGCTCTCAGGCGTAAGCCTGAATCATCCTGCAGCCCCGAAACCCCAGGCCCCTCCAACAAACCTCTCAACTCGTACATCTAAAGTACGGGTTTTTCTTGGGGGGTCTCTACATTTATCGCAAGTCAAAAGCTTGGACTACCAGCATGGGCTTAGAGTTTCTGGGGCCCCGGCGGCAAGTCTTTGGCCGCGCTGTTTGGCCTTGCCAGAATTCCGGCTACCCATTACGCTCGACCTACAGGAAGCATTAAACCCGACCTTAAAAACCCTTAAACCCCTAAGCCCTGAGCCCTAAACGTTGCAAAAGCTACCAGCTAGGGGGCCTTGTTTCGAACAGCACCCATGCTTCTGGATCCAGAAGTCGTTGTCGCTGCAAGCATGTCAGACATAGCATCTACCCCAGGTGTGTGGAGGAAACTCTGGGGACTCACCGACGTGGACGTCGACTTGGAGATGCCCGGAATTCTTGAGACTGCAGATGCTCCCTGCGCATGTTTCGCCCTTGCGCGGGTGATGAGGCTTGGCCTGGCTCGTCGACTGGAGCGAACCTACCCTCCTGTGCCCTGCAGCGCTAAGACGGCCAACTTGTGGTCCCTCCCCCCGAGAAACCCTGAACCTTAACGGGGCCCAGGCGCGTGGGGCCACAGCGTTCTGGATGCCCCAAACCCTAAAACCCGAAAACCCTAAACCCAGGAACCTTCCAAAGCTTTGGGGTTGTCTTTTTTGTCTTGTTGCTTTTGTTTGGGGGGGGAGGGGAGGGGGGGGTTCTGGAGGGGTTTTTAAACCCCTATCGCATCCTCCCACAAAGGAGGATTCAGGGTTCGTAGGGTTTGCAGGGCTCTTGGGGTCCTTCGGATTCTTCTCCTTCGGGTTCTTCGGGTTCTTGGGGGTTCTTCGGGTGGCGCACCACTTTCCGCAGGGTGTCCCGCTCCAGGAAGGTGCGAACGTGCCGCTGGATCTGGGCGTGGGGACGTCTCGAGGTTCAGGGGCTTCAGGGGCTGCAGGGCTTGTTCTGGCTGCCTTTGCAGCTAGGGTTTAGGGTTTAGGGCTAGGGTTTAGGGTTTAGGGCTAGGGTTTAAGGTTTAGGGTTGAGGGTTTAGGTTTAGGGCTTAGGACCCTAAACCCTAAACCGCCTTCGGGGCTCGAAGGTTATTGGGATGTAGGGGGTTGGGGAGTTTGGAGGCGCTAAGACCACTCGAATCTACCGGGCTCTTGTGGAGGAACTCAAACCCGAATGGTCACAATCAAGAATTCTATACCATCTACTTTAGGAGCCACTTTGGTCACTTTATTCCAGTTCGAAAGCAAGAGCCCAGTTTTCGCCCCAAGCTTAAAATCTAAAGCCTCGAAAACCCTGTCGACCACAAGCGTCTAAGGTGCAGTGTTGGATGTTGTTGGATGTTTTAGGGCTGCGGTTTGAGTTGTTAAGTGTGATTAGGGCTAAGGAGGATTAAGGCATGGATCCTCCGCAATTTGAGGGCTTGAGGCCCACAATTGGGCCGATTGAAGCCAAGCAAGGTCTTCCTGGCCCAGGAGGTACTCTTTTATATATTTTTATTTTTCTTTTTCTTTTTTTTTTTTTTGGGGGGGGGGGGGGGGTAGGCAACCAAAAGAACCCAAAACTAGGGCACTTTCGAAGCTGGCAGGCGCCATACAAGTAAACATTTCTACATTTTGAACCGGACCCCACCCCTCCCCCACCCCCCAAAACCCTAAACCCTAATGTAGAACAACCCCACATCAGCCGCGCCTCGGTAGCTGCGAGAGATCGGCACCAGGAGCGATGTCCGCTGAGGATGAGCATGGCCTGCGAGTTTGAGCTATGGGGCTACTACGGAGTTACTATGGGGTTTTATGGGGTTTACAGGGTTTACATCCTGACGCTGTTGCTGCTTTCCATTCCGAGCTGAGGCGTGGCCTTCTAGCTTTTCAAGCCAGTCCTGTACAGTTGGCCGCCCTGCACCAGTCGCTACCGCCTCCCTAAGGGAGCGGGTACGACCCTGTGTCTTTGGTTGCTCTTTGTCTTAGTGTCCTATAGTTCTTGGGCTGCGTCGTCACAGCGATGACGCTTTTGGCCCGCGCGGGTACCTTACCGGACCCTGATGCCTCGGAAGGAGGTTTACAGGGTTTGCAGGGTTTTTTGGGGGTTTATGGGGTTCGTAGGGTTTATGGGACCTTGGTTTGGGGATATTTGGAAAGACTCCATTTAAGGGGGTGCAGCCAACTTCCATTGCTGTGGCTTGTGGTTGGGAAAGAACCGAATTCGAGCGGATGCAGCTCGTGAGGAGCCCTGGTAGCATAGTTTGAGCCCTAAACCATGAATACCCTTCCTTAACCCCCCCCGAGCTGGGGGCTCTTCAACTACCCCCAAAGTACCTGGGGCCCGGGCTGAGGCCCGCCAGCAGCCACGCAGGCCTGGAGAGAGTTTGGGGCTCAGGGCTGTTCAGGGCTTTCCAAACCCAAACCCTCTTTTGGGGACTTTTTCGGGTGCGGGGGGAGGGGGGGGGAACGAAGTCGCCCCTGGTTTGGGCTGCCTCGGCTTTCGGGCACTTGGTTTAGGGTTTAGGGTGCAGGGTTCAGGTACCCGAAGCTTTCAATCCCTTTCCCCCCCCCCCCCCCCCTCCCGCCAAAAAAAGTAGACAAGCTCAACCCTAAACCCTAAACCCTATCCTCGCTGGGACCCCTCGCAGATCTGGCGCCGGCGGCGCTGCGCCAGCTGGATCTTGGCCAGGAGCATCCTTGGTTTAGGGTTTAGGGTTTAGGGTTTAGGCTTTAGGGTTTAGGCTTTAGGGCTTGGGGTGGCTCTTGGGGGACCCCAATTATCAAGGCTCTGCATGAATCATAGGAACCCCAAAAAGGTACCATAATATGGAGAGCCATCCGTTTCAAAGGGGGAAGGCTGAAAGCTTTTTTTGGGGAGCGGGGGGACCCGACATAAACTTCCACTTGAGAGCTCTGCAGGCTAAGTCAAGTTCGTGCCATGTGCAGTGTCTGAATCTCTTGTCTTCTCGGGGTTTGTGGGCTAGATCTTGCACGCCTTAACCCCGAACCGCCGCTCGGCCCGGGACAGAAATCGGACGCCGGCCTGGAAACGATTCTTCGAGCAGCTGTGGCTAGTATGCACGGCGGCTCCCTCAAGATGCCGCAAGGATCTGGACCTTAAGTAGTGGCACGTTCTAGACAACCCTAAACCCTAAACCCTAAACCCTAAACCCTAAACCCTAAACCCTAAACCCTAAACCCTAAACCCTAAACCGTCCGAACAGGTAGCAGAGTGTTCTGAACGGCTCGCCTGGAAGGACGATCGCAGGAGCCGCTTCCTCTTCTGCCACCTTGTCAGCTGCACCCGCTGGAGCGAGCACCTCGGAACATGCGGGGGAGAATGTTGGGTTTAGGGTTTAGGGTATAGGGTTTCGGGTTTAGGGTTTAGGGTGTTGGGTTTAGGGTTTAGGGTTTCGGATTTAGGGTTTAGGGTTTCGGGTTTAGGGTTTAGGGTTTCGGGTTTAGGGTTCCCGGTTTGAGGGATGATGACCTGGGGCTATTGGGTATAGGTTTAGGGTTTTGCCACATTCAAGGGACCACCGGGATGAGAAAATCGTGGTACCGACTATTTCGCAGCAGATTCTCCCTAAACCCGGTGCACCCTCTAAGCCCTCAACCCCCAAACCGAAACCCTCCCCCCTAAACCATGATCTAGGGCGTAAACCCTAAACCCTAAACCCTAAACCCTAAACCCTAAACCCTAAACCCTAAACCCTAAAAACCCTAAACCCTAAACCCTAAACCCGAAACCCTAAACCCTAAACCCCAACCTGTGCTCCGGGCAGGAGCCACCCAGCCGCCCGCAGCAAACCCAGGAGCCGCCGCGCCCGGTGCTGGCGCCGCCGCCGCGCCACCCGCTTGAAGGACCACCTGGGGAGGTTTTTGGGGGGTTTTAGGGTTTAGGGTTTCGGGTTTAGGGTTTAGGGTTTAGGGTTTAAGGGAGGTTTTGGGGGGGGGGGGGGGGTTGGGGGTTTAAGGGGGCTTTGGTTTTCGGGGGCTGTAGGGGCTTTTTTGGGGTTTGGGGGTTTGGGTTTGGGGGTTTTGGGGGGGGTTTGGGGGTTTGGGGGTTTGGGGGTTGGGGGGTTGGGGGGTTTTGGGGCTTTGTTAGGGGGTTTAAGGGAGGGGGGCTTGTGGGGGGCTTTTCGGGGGGATGTTGGGGAGCTTTAGGGGGCTTTAGGGGTTGGGGGCTTCTAAGGTTCAAGATTTTAGAGGTTGGAGGGTAGAGGGCCTTGGGGGTTTGGGGTTGTGGAGGTTTAGGGGGGGGACTTTAGGAGTTTAAAATTTAGGGGTCTCGGGTTTTAGGGGCGCTTGTGGTTTCAGGATTTGCGGAGTGGCTACCGGATTCCCCCAAACAACGCAAACACATCTTTCAAGACTCATACAAACCCTCACACAAGGTTCTTGTTACAGGTAACCTCCTCAACACCGAATGAGGGTTCTCAAGCTCAGGGCTAGAAGTTCCAGGTGTTCGCGAACCTGCCCAAGAAGGGGTTTAACCCTGTAGCCCTAAACCCTGCAGTAGATGTTGAGTGTCTTGCTATAGGCTATAGAATCACTGCAATAAACTAATTATATGGGCATCATTATACCCCAAATAGAAGAGAATCCCTTAAAGGAAACCCCCCCTCCCCCCACAAAAAAAAATAAACATAACAAAAAAAAACCTATTTTACCGGAACCCCCGCGTAATGTTCAGCACCATCCGGGCCCCTAGCAGAACCTGGCCCGCCGCCCGGAACTTGGCGCGGATCTCGCCAGCTCGCCGCTGCAGCCGCGCGCTGCGGACGCGCCCGAGAAGCTGCCTTGCAACCGCAGAAGCATAAGCACAGGACTAACAAGAGGAATAACAGTAAGAACAACAATAAGAGTAGTAACAGTAAGAGCAACAGTAATTAAGAATAATAGCAACCACATTTAACAATGACAAAAATTGTAATCATCATGACGACTGTCGCAAACTCATCCCATCCAGGTTCTGGGCTTAGGGTTGGGGCACTTGATGGTCCTCCGTTTGAAGCGAGTGAACAGAGGGAAGGACAGAAGGACAGAGAGAGAGATAGAGAGAAAAAAAATGAAATAAAGAGAAAGCAAAAGAGTCAAAGCAAAAGAGAAAGCAAAAGATAAAGATAAAGAGAAAGTTTAAAAAAAAAATATATATATATATATATATAAGTGAAACTCCATTGTATCTGACCATCACTGTACCCAAACCTCCCGGCTCCGATGAGCAGAACCTGCGATTCAGACCGACCCAAGAAACCCCCCAGCAGCTTTGGGAGCCCGGCAAAAGCCACCCGGAGGCGCGGAAGGTGGCGATGAGCTGTCCTCGCCGCTTGATGCGCATCTCACGGCGATGACGGCTGAGCTGATACCTCAGGCCATTCGTGCGATGCGTGGTACATCCTGGTCGAGAGAGGGTCTTGAAGGAATGATTTACCGTTATTACATGTTGTCATGTTGTCACCTTTGTGTAAAGCTCCTTGTCTGGTGAATGTCTATTCTGGACATCGGCTTCTTGGATACAGTTTTGGTAGATTTCAAGGGCAGCGGTAGCTCCAGCTGCTCAGCAATGTCTGGCAGCTCTCTTGCCACAAGCGACCTTCAGTTCTCGAGCCCTCTCATTTAAATTCCAAAGACAGAAGCCCAAAAATGGAGGGCTTCTGTTGTGTCGAAGGCGAATGTCGAAGGTGAACTCTCCCTGGAACCCCAGACCCTGCAACGATTCCCTTGAAAAACTTAGTGGAACTTTGGAATTACCCTAGACCCTAAGACTCTACAACGTTTCACGCTACTGCTTAAGGGCTGCGCGGCGGCTGGTGGAGCTCGCGAAGCCGCAAACTTTTGAACTACCCTTAAATCCTCAACCCCACCCGAAAAAAACACCCTAAAAACCCTGAAAACCCTAGAGTTGTGCAGGTTCAAGCTCCCGACGCCAAGGATGCCGCAGCACGCCAGAGGCCTCACAGCCCGGAGGCCACGACGAACCCTTCACAAGATTCTTTCCTAACTTTGTTTGTTTTTTGTTTTGGGTGGGGGTTCTAAACCCTCAACTCTAAACACTAAACCCTACGCCTTCATGTAATAGTTGCCCTACCCCGCGCCCGCAACTTAACATGCCGACAGGTGGGCTCTCCCCGAAACTATATAGCTCGGCAGAGTACCCATATCTTGAGTTTTGTAAGGGGGGCTGGGCCCCATGTCTTGAGGCCCAGCGCAGCAGATATGTAAATACGTATATGTGTGTGTATGCAGGCATGCACGCATGTATGTAGGTATGTATGCATGCATGTATGCATGCATGTATTTATGCATGCACGCATGTATGTATATACGTGTGTGTGTATATGTATATGTACATGTATATGTAAATGTATATGTATATGTATATGTATATGTATATGTATATGTATGTGTATGTGTATATGTATGTGTATATGTTTTTTGTATATGTATGTGTATATGTATCTGTATATGTATATGTATATGTATGTGTATATGTATGTGTATATGTATCTGTATCTGTATATGTGTATGTATATGTATGTGTATATGCATATGCATATGGATATGCATATGCATATGCATATGCATGTGAAAAAGTATGTGAAGAAATATAGGTATATGTATATGTAATGTACATGCACATGCACATGTATATGTATATGTATATGTATATGTATATGCATGTGCAAATGTATATGTATATGTATATATTTGTTTATGTATATATGCACCCTTGTCTTACCCTGTCTAGGCCTGTATATACCCAAGCCCTCCCCCCCACCCAAAAACAAAAACACAAAAACAATTCCTAACCCGTTACCTCCCCGACTCTCTGGGTAACTTGAGGCCCCTGGCCCCTCAGTTGCCGCTTCCTGCGTCGCTTCTGCACCTCTCGCAGGTGAATTTGGGGGAAATAACCTAAGTTGGGTTGAGGCTTAGGGCTTGGGGATATTAGGGAGAGAAGGGTCCCTTTTCTTGTTTGGGGGGGGGGGGGGGGGGGGGGGGACCCGCATCTGGGGTCCTTCGTTTGGAGGAATCCCAGGGACAGAAGAAACGAGAAAGCCGGGCAGAGTAAATCGTGAGGCCGATGCCTCAATTCAGTCAGCCCCTACTTGCATCCTGTCCAGAGAAACCTCAACAGGGTGGTGCCTGGAACCTTGCACCAAAGCTTCAAAACACGACGTGCTAGGGATAACATTTTGTGGTGGTGGTTCTGCCGCACTTGTACCCGCATTCTGGAGGCCGGAAGGAACTGACAAGCTTCTACACTCAGATTTTGGAGGGCGTTTAGGGTTGTAGTTGTAGAGTTGTGGAGCTCCAGCGTATTTTCCTAAACCCTAAACCCTAAACTTGCAAACCCCTAACCTTCGGCTTGGGGGTATCCGTTGGCCGCCTCGTCTTTCACTCCCTGGTAGCGCCGCCACCTTGCTTGCATGGCCTGAGGCCCGAAGCGAGCTCCCTCAAATGGAGCCGTGAGTCCAGGTTCATACTCAGAACTCATGGGGGGCATTTCATGATTTGGCTTGGTAGCCCAGTAACCACATTAAGATAAGCGCACCCTTCTTTGGGTTGGTTACTCCAGAACCAACAACAAAAAAGGTGAAAGGGTACCACCGGGCTACCAAGTTGGTAAGTTGCCCAAAGGCCCCCCTGAAAGAAGGACCCCCATCATCGTTGGGTGATAGGAATCGTCAAAATATGTTTGGTGGGTTGCCCATTGCCAAATCATGCGCCTCTGATGTCGTCCTAATGCACTGAACCCTTGAACCCCCAAACTCTTGGCCTGATACTACAGCCGGGACACCCTAACAACCAGCCCACTTAAGCCCCGAATCCCTTAAGCCATACAACTCTGCTTCCGCAAACCCTGACCCCGCACATGCTCAGACCCTGAAACCCTTTAACCCTTCACTGCACCCTGAAACCCCTAAACACTGGAACCCTGAAACCAACCCCTGAACCCTAAAACCCCTAAACTCTTAAACCTCTGAAACCGTAAAACCCCTAGACCTAAACCCATAAACAACCCTAAACCCTGAATCCTAAACCCCGAACCCTAAACCCTGAATCTGTGGCCCAGGCGATCAGCTTGGACTTCTGAGCGCGAAATCTCCGGACCGCCAACCAGGACTCGGCCGCAGGCGGTTTTGGGCCCCCTAAACTTCTTAGGCCCCTTGAGCTCAGGTTTCCGGCTTTATAGAAGATAGAAATTGCACAGGCCTTGGGTCCGGAGTGTTGGGCGAAAGTTTTGGGCGAGAGTTTCGGTTTTTGCTTTAGGCGGGTTTCGGCTTTGCTTTGGGGGCGGGTTTTGGGTGGGTTTGGGTTTCGGCTTTTCTTTGATTACGGGGGCTTTGGGGAGTTTCGGCTTTTGATTTGGGGCAGGTGTGGGCGGGGTTTGGGCGTGTTTCGGTTTTTGTTTCGTGGGGACTTTGGGGAGTTTTCAAAGGCTTGAGTAGCCGTTTCGGTTAAAAATTTGGGGCTGGCGTAAAGTGGGGAGCCTTTCATTTGGGGGGAATATATTCGTCTTAGAACCGGGGGGGAGTGGGGCGGGGCGCGGGGAGGCTGGCAATCTTTCAGGTGCCTTTCTTGGAACCCTGAGGTTTGATGGGACATTCACGATGAGGCCACATACAGTTTCTAATCTCTCCTGGTCTTGAGGGTTTAGGGTTTAGTTTTTTTGGGAACCCTTCTAAACCCCTAAAGCCTTATAGGCCCCTAATCGTTGGAGTCCCATTTGGATGAGTAAGCCCGGAACCCGTTGGGACGAACCCGGACTCAACCCTAGCCTCCAAACTTCTGGGGTTCAAGGCTGGGGCCTTTGAACTTTGGAGGTGGCAGGAGTTTAGGGTTTTAGGGTTTTAGGGTTTTAGGGTTTTAGGGTTTTAGGGTTTTAGGGTTTTAGGGTTTTAGGGTTTTAGGGTTTTGGGGTTTAGGGTTTAGGGTTTAGGGTTTAGGCCCGAGCAGTCTATGGCTTCGGGTCTTATGGTGCTTTTGGCTAGGGTCTTGAGGGTTACAGCGGACTGCGCCCCTTTTTTGCCCGCGGAGTTCACAGGTCTCAATAAATCCACGGCTCAGACACTCCCAGGGCCTGCCAGGGGCAGAGACAGGCTCAGGGTTTAGGGTTTAGGGGGATTAAGGATTTAGGGTTTAGGGTTTCGGGCAAAACCCCAAACCCCAAACCCTCAACCCCAAACCCCTGTCGCACACAAGGAAACCTCAGTCTCAGGCAATGGGCATACGATACATTCTGGATCCTAGCCCAAACCCTGGGCCCGACGTTGCCAGCCCTGAAGAGCCCCAAAATGCTAACCCTAAACAGCCTAAACCCTAAACCCTTAGGAAGAAACATGCCAATCCCTACACCCTAAATTTGAAAAAAAATGGACCCTCAACCCCAGAATTAAACCGTCAACCCTAAACCCCTAAATTTCCTAAACCTTTAGAACCCTTAAACCCTAAACCCCGATAAACTCTCAACCCCGTACCCCTTCAACCCCAAACCCTCCCTCCAACTCCCAAACCAAACCCCCTAAACCCCCCAAACCCCCCTTAAACCTCCCCTAAACCTCCTAAACCCCTAAACCCCCAAACCCCCAAAACCTCCCGAAACCCCCCTCAAACCCCCAAACCCTCGAACCCCAGAGAAGGCAACCCTGAACCCTAAACCCTAAACCCGAAACCCGAAACCCTAAACCCTAATGGCACCTCCAGGTCGTTGGGCCGAAGCAGGGAGATGCCCTCGATCAAGCCCGCCGCAACCTGGGCGCGAGGGTGCCTTTGCTCGGCATTCTCGGGATCCTCTCGGTGTAGGGTGTAGAGTGTAGGGTTTAGGGTTTAGGGTTTGGGCTTAGGGTTTAGGGCTTAGGGTGTAGGGTGTAGAGTGTAGGGTTTAAGGTTCAGGGTTCAGGGTTTGGGGTTTAGGGTTTAGAGTGGGAGTGTGCTGCGGCTCCCGTACTGAGTAGCGGGCGATGTCAACATCCTTCTCCGTGCAGTATCCTTAGGCAACGGCACAGAGCACGCGACTGGCGCGTAGTCTGCACGTTGGGGAGCCCGACGAAGATTTGGGGTAGGGGATTCAGGAATTCAAACCCCAAGCCCCAAAGCTCCCCAACACCGGGCATTCGGAGGGGTAGCGGAAGGTCGCGCTAGCCCTCCGAGGTACTTGCCCCAGGAAGCAAGATGGAGCTTCACGGGCTTCAGCTCGGGATCCTCCCAGCGGGGGGGAGGGGGGGGGGCTTAGCCTGGAGGGCCGAACCCAAGCTCCGGTGGCGCATAACCTTACAAAATCCTTCGGGAACCGACACATAGGTTGGGGGTTCTTAAGGTGAGAGCAGCGGGGCCCCAGACATCTGACTGGAGCTCCAGGCCACGGGTTTCATGTCGAGACTTCGCAGTATGTGGGCTTAGGCTGCCTAGCGGGCATGGAAGCTGGAGGATGTGAACCCTGAACCCCCAAACCCTGTGACCCTGAAACCAAGCAAGCCCGTCCTTGGCGACCTTGCGCAGCGTTCCCAACTTGTCCTGGCTCCCGCCCTCTTGCATATTCAGGGTCCATAGAAAGAGCATGGCAAGTGCTATATAGTTGAGAATTGCAAAACGGCGTCAGTAGCTCAACAAGGGGGCTGGGATTTGTGGCTTGGGCTGAGATCAGCAACTACCTGTAGCCAAGGCCGTCATCATCTGAGTAAAGGTTCGGAGATCGCTTTTTCCGAAAACGATATGCCGCAGGTCGCGCAGCAGCACCGATATCCGTCGGCGCATGGCGGGCAATGAATGCCAAGGCGCGCGCTTGACCGGCAGGGCCTGGATGGGCCGCGATGATGGGCTGATTCATAAGGCTATGACAACTCTGACCTATACGAAACAGGGTTTACATGTATGTTATCGTTGAGAGTCTAGGGTTCCTTTGGGGATGCTGGGAATGGAAACCATACTACCCATATGGGATGCGCTTGGGTATACGGCTGTGACGTTCATATTCCGGTCGGGGAAGAACCCAAACCTGAAACCTAAACCAGGGTTCTAGTGAAGGAGCTTAAAACAAGTTACCAGAATAGCGACCTATTGCAAACAACATGATTTCCTTCTGATGGCAACATAAAATGTACGCCCCGCGACAGCATCCCCAGAAACTCGAATCCACACCAATTCCAGAAATGCAGAATCTGCAGAAGCCCCCCGGTCCCAGATCTGCTCGAACGGCCGAGATGCCAGGTCAGCCTTCGTCTCAGGGGACCCCTCATAAAGATAAGTATTCCCCGTAAGCCCTGAACCAGCAACCCTAAACCCTCGCAATTTAGGGCTTAGACTGAGATTCTTGGTACCTCTTTAAGTCTTTCTGGGAGGTTTGGGGAAAGCCTGTGCTCCAGAGGTCGTTCATCTCTCAGGGCATGGAGCTTGTGAGGGGGGCCTGTCAGGGTTTTGGCTTTCGGAGGCGTTAGAGGTGTAGGGGGTTCGGGGCTTGAGGGTTTCGCATGTTTGGGGCTTCAGGCTGTCGTTGGAGTTTACGAGTCGAAGATCACTGAAAACTAAACACGCTGTGTCAGGTGCTGGGCCACATCGGGGGTTTTCCTAGAAACCTCGAAGTCAGAGCTGAACCCTAAACTCCCCAAAGTCCCCGAACCGCCTGAGCCCTGAGCGAGTCGACTTTTGGGCGCTGGCATGTTCAAAATCCCCACACCCCAGGCACAGCTTGCACTGTTTCCCCCTTTTAGAAGTGGTTGCCAATATAGGCACATGCAATCACGGTACCCACTTCGCCTCCTCATGCCTGATACCTGATGATGATGATGATGAAATCTCTCATCTCAACCCAGGAAAACTTGGACACCAAACCCCTGCCCGGCCAATGGCTGAAAAGCTAAGGCAAGAAAGTGTGCCCCCCCCAAGACTTTCCGCAATCTAAACCTTGAAAAAAGGCCTCTGAAAACCCGAACCAACCACGCGTGGCCTCGTACCAGGCAGCAAGCTGCGCTGCGGCTGCCGCGGAAGGCGCGGGCGATGGCAAAGCCGACGCCAGCGCCCGGCGGGCGCTGGGTGTCCAAGGAGACTGCAGTAGATTTGGGGTTTAGGGTTTGGGGTTTGGGGTTTTTGGGTTTAGCTTTAAGGGGCTGATTGAAAGATCCTGCAAGGGTGTGGGGATGTGTGGAGAATCTAAGGCTCCTTCAGGGATCTTTTTGTATCCATGCAAGCTTCTGCGACCATTCTGAAAGGGCTGACTCTGAAAGAGCGAGTGCTGCAGAAGCTTTGTCGGATGGGGTGGCACCAATTGAGCGCAGCGAGCGTCTTCACCACCAGGTGAGCTCCCGCCAACATTTCGCGGAGGGAGGAACGCAGTGAGCTTTACCACCATGGTGAGCATGGTTGGAAGGAAGTGTTCAGAGGCTGCCTGGTGCATGTGTCGGCGGTCGTGGCACATCAGCCATTCTACGAACTGGAAACCAAGATCATTTTGAGGCGGGGCAAGCCTCGGGAAGAAACTTGTGCACATTCGTGCACCATCAAAGCAACAGCGTGGCAAGCTGCCAATAAAAAACATGAGAGTGATCTCTTGAAAAAGCGATCACGTTCGACTCCCTGTGCAACGTAGCCACTTCCGTCACCGGAATTGTGAACGTGCATCGGCCGTCTTGGTGCTGACCCGCTTGCAGCCGATACTGCCGATATCCGCCGATGACGACTCCTACTTCTGAGGGCGGCGCAAATCTGAACAAAACGGCAACTGCCTGCGGCTCCCTACTTCTGAGGGTTGGGATCGTGAACGAAACGGATGCCAGTGCAGCTTGCTGCTTGAGGGGTTGTTCTGGAGCTGTAGCTTATACTTCAAAAGGCTGGCAATCTCTCAGAGCAACCTGCAGACTCCTAGAGCGAAGCAGATCCGAAGAGAAAAATATAAATAAAAAAAAACAGGCCTCCTGCCCGGTGGGCCCCTGGCTGCCGTGCTCTGTTGCCAGGCGCGCATTGAGGCTCCCCACATCATAGAAGTCCCGCGCTGCGGAGGTGCCGCGGCCTCGAGAACCGCCATCCAACGCAAAAACGTCCTCCTTATAGCCCAAACGACATGAGTGCCCTTCCTCCCCCCCCCCCAAACTTTCCCCAACCCCACACTCCGAACCACCTCGTGGCTGTCTGTCCCCGAAAGCGATGCCTGTGAGGGCCGCCAGCACTTGCAAGGCGCTGCCATCGAGCAAACGGCCAGCAAGCCGCGTCCCTGAGGAGGCCAGCTGCGACGTGGCGCCGGCCTGAGTTTCATAAGGGTTTGCTTGGGCGTAAGCCTTGTAAGCTGTAAGGGCCCATGCTCGGGAAACGCCGGGCTTGCAGGGTTAGGATTCGCACGGTGCTGCATGGCGTGGTATTGCCAGCACTGCATGCACGGCACCCAAGTGTACACTGTGCACTTCGGAAGCCACCAAGCTTTCGGCAGCAGAAGGATCCTGGTGTCTGCAGATGAGAACCCTGTATCCTCATAATGACATACATCACACAATAATGCGGCATGTTCATGCTATTTCATGCTCAACTCACAGGAAATGCCTGAGGTGGGATCATTCATACGGAGCTGCCAAGGAGCATACTCACCGTGGTGCTTGGGTGCACTGCGCCCCTGGCCACGCGCCGCGCAACGCCAGAGGCCCCGCTCGGCCGCCTTCGAGGCCGCCGGCTCACCGGCGGCCTCGGCGGCAGCCAGCGCAGCACGAAAAGCGGCGATGCTGGGCTCGGGCTCCTGGGAGCCTGACGGAATCATCTCACGGCCGATGAAAACGACGAATGCTTTGCCGCTGTTGTGGCATCGTTGTGGCATCATTGTGGCATAACTGTGGCCCAAGTGGCCCGTATTCAACAGGGCCAAGGCCATCGCCCAGGAAGCCCCGAGTCTGCAAGCGCTGCTGGCGGCGTTCAGCGTGGCCGTGTTGCGCGGCAGCCCTGTCCAAGGTCAGGGCTGCAGGAGTCATTCCATGTAGGGCCTGCACGGGAACCGGCCACCCCCCCCCCCATCTTTCAGCATCACCCAGTAGATGCTAGGGGATGCAACCAAAAACAACTCCCCAAAACCCTTCCCCGCCTGTGGGGGAAGGCCCAGCAGCTGAGAGCAGCCAGAGCCTGGGCGTCTGTTAATGGTAAGGGTAAAATTAGTAAAATTGTCTACAGTTTCAGCAGACACACCTTAGCCTTCGTTGCCCAAAAGGAGACGCGTTTCTTGCCTCCCACAACAAGTGCCCAGATGTGCCTGTTGTATTGAAAACGCCCTCAACCCTAACCCGTAATCCTAAACCCGAAGAAGCCTAAATACTGAAACCTCTCCGAGCCCGTGGCGCCTTCTCCCACTTGGCACTGGAGGCCACGGCTCCAAGAGCCGCGGTGACGGCCACGACCTGGAGCTGGCCGGCATTGTTAGGGCTTTGGGCATAGGATGGCTTAAGGTTTTGGGTTGGAGCATAGGGTTTAGGGTTAAGCAGCACCCTACAGTTTCGTCAGAGGGGCGACCTCTGAAAAGGCGGCCAGGGTGCACGGGAAAGGAGGTTTGGATGACGAAGGTTGTAGGGGAGCCCTGCATCACAACCCCAGCCCACACACCAAAAACCTAAATGGCCTCAGGTGTAGAGTGCAAGGTTTAGCCCACCTCAGGCACGATCTCCGATGTCCACATGCGGGCGAGGAGCCTCCAAAATGGCGGGACTGAAGGCAACAGGCACAGGATTGACATATTCTACTGAAGGGCTTATGGGCAGATCGTCACAAATCAGCACCCTAAGGTATTAAAAAACCAGAACATAAACTTACTTTCAAACCCTGGCGGCCTGCAAGTCTAGAGGGCTTGGGGGCATCCAGTTGACGGGGTTTAAGTAAAAAAGCCGCAGAGGCTCCAGGCCTCAGGGCCTGGGACCAAAGTCGGCCCTTCTCGCAGGCGCTCATGGCCTGGATAACACGCGTGAGAAGTGCTTCGGGTCTGACAGCGGTTTTTCGGATCCAGGAAATTCAGGGTTTAGAGTGCTTTTGCGTCGAAGGCCAAATCATCCAGTTTATCCCTGTCACAAGCGTCCACCGCATGGAGGGTCATCCGAACGGCAAAGCTCGGCACATGCAAGAGCTCGGCTAGAGTGCCTTCAGCGGGTAGCACCGACTAAGACCATGAACACCAAGCTGCTGCGAGGACTGGAGACCGCAACAGAACTGCAAGGTGCGTTCTTAAAGTTGACCCATGCATTGAGTTGGTACTTGCACTGCAAGGCCTGCAGTCCTTCAAGTTGCGGCTATACGTGATCCGTGTGTTTGTGCTGGACCATTGAAACTCGGCTGCACACCAGCCGCGCGGTGAAGATGGTGTTGAGGGTTCATGTCTTTAGTTGCGGGGACACTTCCGGGGGGAGGGGAGAAGGGCGCATGTATTGAAAGGCACGGTTGTTTACAACAATTCGGGCCGGCCTAGGGTTAGGGAGAAGATGATCCCCAGACCAGAACTAGCCTAAATCCAAGACCTTAACATTAACCAAGCATCGTACTTCCGCAACCTCCGATCCTAAGGCCCTGTTATGCAGGGGCGCGCGTTTGTGCGGACGTGCATGTGGGCATGTGGACGCGGGTGTGGGAATGTGGGGGTGGGCAGTGCGCAATGGCTGGGGTGCGTGCGTGGTGGGCGTATATTGCGCATGGCGGGGTTCTGGTGTGGTGCGTGGGTGCAGCAGGTAGTGGCGGGGCACATGCGTGGATGGTTGTGGGGGCGTGCGCAGGTGCAGGTGTAAGTGGGTGTTCGTGCGGGCATGCGCGCGTACGCGCGCGCCCCCGCATGTGCACCTGTGCGCACGCGTAGATGCACGTATGCGCGCGTGTGCGTGCGCGCGCGGTGGGCGTTGGGTTGGGTGGGGTGGGTGTGGGTGTGGGTTTGCGCGCACGTGTGGGTCTGAGCGTCCTGGGTGTGGGCATAAGCGTGTGCTGATGTGTGGATGTACGGGCCTGCGGGCACGTGGGCAAATGGATGTGCATGGAGATCCCGAACTATCAAAGAGTAATTGGTGCTTCTCACACGTAGGGCTCAAAATAGATGTTGTCTCAACTTGGTTTCAGCGCCGGAACATTGCCTTTTGCCTACAGCGCCAGTGCGTGTTGTAACCGAAACAAAGTAACAGGCTAACGTAAACCACGACAAGTATAGCGGAAAACATGGCCCTGGACCCTATAACTCCCAAATTCCCAGGACGAAATGGAAGTTGTACACGGAGCACTTAGAACCTGCAATCTCGACCTGGCCGGAACGTAGATGCGAACTGAAGGTCCAAAACTGAAACCTTTCGGTCAGAACTGTCTTGGGACCCATTACCCTGTACACTTTCTGAAAACACTACAAAAACCCTAAAGCCCGAAACCCTAAATCCTCGCGGGAGGTATCTGCTACACAGCTCAGGCCTGGTTCCGACTACAGCTCTTCTCGGTTACGTAAGGACCCCGTTTGCCGTGCTTCTGCTGCGGGCTTGCCTCTTGCCGGGCCCCCTGGTCTCTGTGGCGGGGCTCTATAACCCTGGCCTCATCCTTGTGCTCCTGTGTGCTGCGTCACACCGGCAAACCCTCTGCACCCTAAAGTGCCCCAAACTGAGAAACCCGAAAAGAAGTGAGAAACCCCAAGAGAGGCCCAGGCTGCGCTGAGGGCGAAGAGGTTGAGCGCCAGGTCTGCCTCCGGGTCACCAGGTTCACAGAAGTTTGGGATTAGGGCCTTGTGGGTTTAGGAAGCTTAGGAGCTTGATGCGTTCTGCCCCACCCCTGTCGTGGCTTGGGTTGCAGTTGGGAGGCAGCAGAGCGGAACCCAAACTGACATTGCAGGCGACGGCACCGAAGCCAGCAGCCAACCGGGCCAGAGATGCATCGACCGCGAAGGATACTGAAGGCTATCTTGGACACAGCTGCCGGAAAGGTAATTACAAGTGTATGGCGGCATTGCTTTTCCGAACCGCGGTTTGCATATGATACCCACCAGTGCGGATACACTCTCGAAGAAAGGGCGGACTCGCACCCTGAAGACTATCTGTGTCGCGGGCATCCGCGTCTGACCCATGCGAATATTCATGGCCGCCAAAAAATTAGGCTTTACGACCCTGAACACCTGGGAGATGGGCAGGAGGGCAGACACAGCAGAGAGCAGACGCAAGCTGAGCATTCAGCGCCCCATGCTCGGGGGTGTCCGAACGTAGGGGCATACCCGCCCTTCTTGGAGGTTCCTGCAACTAGGACAACAGGATGAGTTAACTGTAGATTACCGGCACCCACCCCCCCTTTCTTGGGACAAACAAGTAGTTGTAACTATACTTGTAACTTGTTACAACCTTCTTCAGGGTACTCATCATCCTACTTGTAACTACCCATGAACCTTCCATGTCGAAGAAGGGCTGGGGAGCCCTCGGCGGCCTGCTCGGCCTCCTTCATCAGCGCGAGCGCGCCCCGCCACTGGCTTGCGCTCTTGCAGGCCTGGGGCTGGGGGGGGGGGCCAGGGTGGCCTCTAAACCCTAAACTCCTCAACCCTGAACCCTAAAACCCCTACACCCTAGCCCTAAAAACCTAAACCTTAAACTTCGAGCGAACCCCCGAAGCTCCGCAACCCCCCGAAGCCGGCAAGCCAAACATGGGGAGTTCTCGACATGGTCCCTTTTGGGGGGGGTAGGGTTCAGGCTTTAGGGTTTGGGGTTTGGGGTTGAGGGTTTGGTGCAGAGAAGCGCCCCCCCGGGCACCCACAGAGACTCCAGCACTCATGGCTGCGGTGTAGCTGACAGCATCTGGCTCGGAGGCCTGCATTGGGCTCGTGGTCGCAGCGCTATAGGGCTTGAGGGTGTAGAGTCTGTCAAGAGGCGAGAGGGTTGAAAGAGCTGAGGGTGTGCGTCTGCTTGAGGTTTACGGTTTACGGGCGTGAGAGGGTGGGGGTGGGAATGCAGGGGGCAGGTTGGGAGCTCAAGACTGACGGAGGCCTTCTCCGGCATGCGGCGGAGCAACGCGACCTCAGGCAGGTCAGGATGACAAAGACCCAGGACGGGCTGCTGATACTATGTTTTGGTACTTCATCTATGTTATCTTCATAAATTAGTAAATATAAATATGAATATATGAATATATGAATATATATATATATATATATGTATGTATATAGGTTGAGGCTTCGGTTTTGCTACAGGATGGTTTAGGGTTTAGGGTTTTGTCGCTATGCCCAAAGGTTAAAAATCGGCTGGCAGACGCGCAGCCCCGGGAACAACTCCCAGACCCTCGGACACGCACGACGAATGCCCGGTGTGCTCCCCTCTTCCCTCGGCCAGCGGCGGAGATCTCCCACCTGCCAACCTGCACAGGCCATCGCTGAAGAGCTGCTGCTTCAAGAAAACATGGCCGCCAGGGCTCCTGGTACAATCTACTGTGGCGCGCTACGGAAGTGGACCAGAAATACTCCGAAGTCAAGCAACACACCCAATCGAATCACAAGAGTCGTTCGGCCGAGCCCACCCAAGAGCAAAGGCAGCAGAACCAAAATCAACGGACTTGGAAGCTTCATTCATAACCACATCATGACAGCCTCGGTCGCCTGATGACACTAGATTTGTTACCCAATTTAAGAGGTGCCTTGGCACAGCGGTCGATGGCCATATTGAACGCCACCAGTCGGGCACCCTCCTGGGGCAGCCGGAATGGCACAGCACGAGACGAGAGGCCCATCCCCCAAACGATGGGCTCCTCGGCCGGAAGGTGGTGCAGGGCCTCCGCCAGCGGCGGGGCGGGTGTGGCGCGCAGCGCGTGCGAGAGGGCAGCCACATCTCGGCCTGTCGCCTCCAAAGAGCTTAGTGATTCCCAGGGTTCGGAGTTTTCGGGGAGTATAGCATTGAGGTTAGATGACCAAGTAGCTACCATAAGGTAACTATACGTGCCAGAGGTTTTGGAGCGGAAGCCCGCCACCTGCCCAACGTTCACCGCGAAGCTGCGCCTGCGAGTGGTCAACCGGTGGAAGGACGGGTACAGGCAACAACGTGAAACTCGAAAACCCCCTACTGCCCAGTTCCCTGGAAAAGTCAAGCCACTCGGAAGCCCTAAACCCTTAAAGCCAAGGAGCTTGCAACCATCTGTGCCCGACGGAGCTGGATCCTGCGCTTTTGAGGTCTTGCTGAAGCAGAGCCTAACTATAACATGTCTTCGGGCAATCAGACGGGATGACGTTCCTCGAGCTCCTGTACCGAAATGCTGAGGAAATTCACTCCTGACGGAAAACCCCACACTTGCCCTGCGCGTGGGGATTCTGCTCCATGCCCTCATTGCAAGGCCTGTTCTTCACTAGGGCCCCATCCATCTTCCCAAGCTTCCAGCCATGTAGGGCCATTGCTGTCGGGCTCTTCTTTGCAGTCCCTGTGTTGGGTTAAGGGTTGCCGTTTTCGCGGGGGGGAAAGGGGGTCCGACGCTGCAATTCTGCAGCACTTGGCTTCTGCAGCTACAGCCTGCCCGAGTGCAGAAAAGAGCGCCGGTATTCTGACTGGCATTCACATCATGGCCGCTGGCCTCACGCACAAACGTCTCGGCAAGAACCCAATATTGGTACACTGTAAACCAGAGTGGGCATCTTTCAAAATAGGGATGCCCCCATATACCCCACAAATATAGTATCATCCCCCTTTTTTCAACGGACTCCACAAGTAGGGGCCATAGGTGTGGGGAAAACCCCGCCAAAGCCCCCACAAGATGCTCCTGCACGTGCCCGTGGTAGGGCTGCCGGCAGCGCCGCCGGCAATTGGCAGGCTGCCCTGCTCCAGTTTAGGGTTTAGGGTTTTGGGTTGGGGTTAGGGTTTAGGGATTAGGGCTTGGGGTTTAGGGTTTAGAGCTTAGGGTTTAGTGTTTAGAGACGCAGGATGCACGTTTGGGACTGATTAGGGAGATTGGGGTTAAGCTTCTGGGGTTCGAATCCTTGGCTTGGATTTTGTTGTTGCTTTGGGGCTTTGGGGTTGGAACTTCGGGCATAGTGTTTTGCAAGACGGGTGCAACAGTATACTCCTTTCCTCCTCGTCATTGAACCACGTGGTCGCACTCTTTAAAATCCTATCCCTGAACGCTAAGAATCCTTAAGCCTTCAAACCAGCGGCAGCCCTACTTCCATTCTGAGAGGGTCCCATGCTAGACCCCCCCCCCAACCCCCCAACCCCCCCAACACCCCCACACCCCAAAACCTTCGTGGAAGAGAACAACTTTCATCCTCAACCCGGAAAACCCAGAACCCCAAACCCTCAACACAACCTTCTAACAAACCCTCAAGCCCCTCTGTTAAAAAGCGGGGCCCTACAACCCCTTGTGAAAACAAGCCCCGTTTTAAAAGCATGAAGCTCTAAAACCCTCGTGAAAAAACGAAACCCCAAAACCTCTTGCAAAGAAATATTGAAGCCCAAAAAACCTCTTCGAAAACAAATTGAAGCCGCCTAAGCCATAAACCCTTAACCCTCAATCCTAGACCCTAAGCCCTAACCCCTAAACCCCAAACCCCAACCCTAAACCCTAACCCTAAACCCTGTACCCTAACCTTAAACCCTTAACCCTAAACCCTAAACCCTAGAGAGAGCTGGCCTCCGGTGCCTCGAGGGCGAGGGCGCGGCCGATGCATGAGGGGAGGGCACTGAAGGCTTCAGGGGCCCCCCTTCGTGGGTTGAGGGTTTCGGGTTTAGGGTTTAGGGATTTTAGGGTCCCACTTATACTAACAGTCCTAAATAGGGATTCTGGTACCCCCTACTCTCATCCCTATGAAGGACTGTTAGTATAAGGGAGACCATGCCACGTTTCGGGTTTACGGGCTCAGGGGTTCAGAGCTTTCGGGCTTGAGTGTGTTCAGGGTTTGGGGGGAGGGCGCCCTCTTCTTGGACCCTTCGTCTTCGTGCCCATACCTAAGAGGCCTCGAGCTGAAACAATCCTGAAGGCTGACGTCAGGCTGAGCGACGTTCGAGGTCAGAAGCAAGGTACCCTAGATCCGAGTAGATCCGAGCTGCGCGTCTCGGGGGATCCGGGGACGTTTGGGCACTTCGGGCCGTGGGGGTTCTGGGGTTTGATGGGGGAAGGAAATTAGATCAGCTGCAGGTTTGAAGACCAAACCTACCCTTGAGCCCCAAACAGCAAAAGCCACCCAAGCGGCAAGGCTACGACGGTCCATCTCAGGGCCTGCTGCTTTCTACCCTAATATTTGAGGAGCTTCAGTAGGGTACTCCTCAGCCTCTAGACTTTTCCAGTCTTCTTCTCATCCCATTTTTCGCGTACGGATCCATTGAGGATTTCTCCAGTAGTCTTTCATTCTGCTGCTGCTGTTTCTATAGCCGCTTTGTCATGTATTTCTGTGAATGCAGATTAATTGGATGCGAGGCCGAGAGAGCAGGCATCGGAAGAAGCTGGTTGCACGGCCATGTCCTCGACGAAGTGGAACTCCTTGTCCGCATACCTCATTCTGGCACGGGCCATTCCGTATACCATCGGGACGAGCAGGCTAAGCAGGGCCCGTCGTTCCTTCTTCTTGAAGTATCACTGCGCAGGTGGTGCAGAAGCTTAGTTCGGAAGCCTGACAACACACAGGGCTTGCACTCCATCGGATGCTGCAACAGCTGCTGCCTAAACTAAACTAGCAGGTGTCCTGGGTTCGACGATTCAACTTCCTAGCTTGCTAAGAGCAAGTATCCAGGACAACCTCATCAAGTTCGGCGTCGTTAGGCATGTTTGACAAGCCGCGCATCAGTTGATGTGGCACGAGTCCATACGCAAGGATCCCTCAAGCCTAAACACGTTGGTGCTCAGAAAGCCCAAGGGAAATGGGCCCTGAAACCCGCATGTGAGCCCAAGCCCAAAAACCGTGAACCACCCCAAGGAAACTCCAAGGGCCTGAACCGTCAACCCGAACCCCAAACCCCGCACCCTAAACCTTGAACCATCAACGCTGCAAACCCCGAGCCCCGTGCTCCGGACGCGCCAGGAGGGACTTCAGCACTGCCGGTTTCGGGCCGTCCTCCAAGGCCTCCGAGGTTTTGGTTCGATTTTGGGCCGTTCCAACTACAGCCCTGCAGATGCACACACGAGCACAAGGAGCTGTGCCAAGCCACATTTCGAAACGTGGGGTTTGCCTTCCCAAGTTGCTTGTAATTAATTCAGGGTAACCCAATTGGGGGGTGCTGTTCGGCCGTCATTCTGGGCACTTTGTAGGGCCGTTGCCCGAGGGGCGACATCAGGCTTGGGAGAACGACCCATTTTTTGTTGCGAACTCTGCTGGGCTGATTTTGGGGGGTGGGGCCGCTCTGATATCAAAACCCTCAGCCTTGTTAGTGCGAGTTTTCCGGGCCTTGCAAATCTTGCACAAACACTTTGAGCTGTTGGTGAAATAGGGGTGCCTTATTGAAGTCCCTTTACAAGGGGATTTGGGGGGTCCATGTTAGGGTCCCCTATTTTCATAAACCCCCATGTGATCTTCAGGGCAAAGCGAAGCGGGTTGCGTCGTCTCAGGGCGAGGCGAAGATGTGGTCCGCAGGCAACTCGATGCCGAAGTCCTTCCACGTGAGCAGGCCGACGAGGCAACCCTCGTGATGCCTCTGCCCCCCCCCCCTTAGGCCCCTACATAAGCCCCGCAAGCCCTATGTACGCCCCCCCATAAGCCCCATACAAAGCCCCTGAAGCCCTACATAGGCCCCTTAGGCGCTGGAAACCCATGCTTCGGGCGCAGACGAGGCAATTCTCTTATGTTTTCTTCTCGGGTTCCTACTTTCATTCGGAGGCCTAGACCCCAAAACCCCAACCTTCATACGATTGCCGTTGAAGAAAGGAAACCACCACTTAATGCAATCCACATGCCCCGCAAAGCTGGCCACCAGCCTCAAGCAAAGCTTGGCAAAAGCGCTTCTGCTTCCTGGGTGTTGGGTTTGTTGGTTTAGGGGCTTGGGGGTTTGGGTCGGGTTTCGGGGTGTGCTGCCTTAGGGGTTTAGGGTTTGAGGGTTTGGGGTTTACGTTTCGGGGTTCCCGGCTTGACGGGGCTAGGGGTTTGTGGGCGTGGCCCTTTTTGCATTCTTCCACTTTGGCTCGGCGCAAAGACAAATCGGCCCATCTGCTGCAATCTGCTTAACAAGAAGTTTCTGTGCACGGCGGCACTGGCCTGCTCCTCCATTACTCTCATTTAAGATTGCTGTCGAGCACGGAAGCTATATGTGAGCGCAAATCCCACACAAGACTACCCGCCTCATGAGAGAGAAAGTTGGGCGGTCTAAAGAGTGCACCATGTGCAACAAGACACGCGTCCCTAACGCATTGGACGCGGAGCGGTGTGTCGCCAGGATCTGTCAGAGACACGGCATGCACAAGCGGGAGAGGCACTTTCCAAAGACACCGCTGAAGAAAACCGAGCCACCCACGGATATCCACGCTCTGTCTTAAATAGTATGCTACAGTATGCTGTTAGGCGCCTGACGTCGGGATTGCTTGCCCCCTGGAAGCAACATTCTCGCACGGAAAAAGCCCACTCTCAAATCCTCACCCCCTCGATCCCTCTCTGCTTGTCGCCGAGTCTCGTGGTGATGATGTAGACCTGACAAAGACCAGGGTAGAGGAACCAGAGAGCTTTACACGGTTATTAAAGTTCAGGGTTTCAGTTTCTTGGGGCTTCGCTTACCTGGCTCAAAAATCTACCCTGCATGTTCAGGGTGGCGACTTGGTACTTCCAAGACTTTGGGCACTCCACTTCGTCCCTCGAGGGGATTAAAC
Organism: Symbiodinium natans; assembly: GCA_905221605.1. Taxonomy (NCBI): domain Eukaryota; class Dinophyceae; order Suessiales; family Symbiodiniaceae; genus Symbiodinium; species Symbiodinium natans. Next base: position 162,178 of record CAJNDS010000104.1, on the reverse strand, counting down.
CCTTGACCCGAAACCCTCAACCCTGCTTCTGCCTCTGCCCCGCGCGCGACCATCTCCATCATCACGTCCGGCACCTCGCGATAGGCCCCAAAGCCTCCCAAGGCCTAGAGCAGCAAAGGTCCCTGCAACCCTCTTATCAGCCTGGGCTGAACCCCGGCCTTCAAAAACAAGAAACCCCCGAAGCCCTAAGAAAGGAAAAACCCACAAAACCCTAAAACAACACCTCTTCAATCCCCTAAACCCCAAACCCTAACCCTAAACCCCCAAAAACCCTAAAAGGACCCCTCTGCCGGCCTCCCCAGAGCGGAGAAACCCCCCCAAACGCAAGGGCGGAGGACCCTGGCCGGCCGAGAGCCCAGCCATGTCGTATGCTCGGTTGCAGGCCTAACAGCTGCTGGGCTTGTTGGGGATTGAGGAATCCCTTTTAGGGCCTCAATAAGGGGATGAAAGGAACCTTGTTCCCTCATTCCCTGCTAAGAACAAGTAGGCAGGGCTTCTAAGGGGGGACAGAGGGTTTATGAAGGGCTTCAAGGGTTTTGTAGGGGTTTTAGGCCTTAAGGGTTGACGATTTGGGGATTTACAGGGGGCTTATAGGGTTTAGCGTCCCAGGGTTTGGAGCTTTTGGGCTTGGGATTTTCGGGTCCGGGGCTTTCGGGTCTAGGCCTTCAAGGCTTGAGGCTTCAGGGTTTTTGCAGGCGTGGCTAATCTGGGGCTTGACCCACGAAAGCCTCCGCAATGCTCCTAATTTGGGTGCCTCTTAAACTACTGGTAGAATGGGTATTCTTAATTAATTTCTAGTCTAGGGAGCTATGGAATTATGTGCCTTATCGGCCCCGGTGAATTTATACATGCATGCCAGCCTACATACCCCTTTAAGGGGACTACACTGAGCACCGATTAATCAGGAGGCCGTATACGGTGAGTGCCTAGGACGTGTCATCTCGGGGTCTGGCCAGCCAGGAGCTCAAGTCCTCGGACATCCACCTGTCACGAACCTGGTCTTTCTTGGGAGTTCGGGGATTTAGGGGAGCTCAAGGGTTCGGGTTCAGCTCTTCTTATAGTAGGGAAGGAAGGGGAACTCCCAAGGTTCCTGCTAAGAGCCATCGAGCTGATGTTCAGCATGGTGGGAACCCCTCTGCAGCTTGTGGGGCTCAACCCCTGCCGATCCGAGCTCGGTCGCAGTGTGAAACGCTAGCCTCCGTTAGTTGCACTAGACTATATTTGGGGTATAGTAGGTATAGTATATGATGTGAAGGGTGCCACCCCCCCTTTTGGGGAAAATGCCCCGCGCAGCCTCAACAGCCTCAACAACAACTCTGCTGAGAGCCCCGCCTCCCCGAACTCGCGGATGAGCTCCTGTTTAAGGGGGGAGGAGAGGGGCTTAGTCCAAGGCTGCGCGGGTATCACCAGGGGCCACGAGGCTTTATGGCTTGAGCGTGGTAGCGTGAGCTGCGCATTCTGAGCCGGGAGCTCCAAAACCCCAAAGCCCTTCACCCTGAGCCTACACCTGCAGAAAACATCAAAAAAACCCTTCGCAACCCTTGAAAACATTAAAACCCTCATGCCCTACAAGCCCTACATACCCCAAGGAGCCCTGAAGAACCGCACCCAGATCCAGGCCGAGCTCCTGCACGTCCAGGCCGAGCTCCTTGTGGGGCTACAGTGACTAGTACTACATGGGGTTTGTGGTGTTACTACCCCCAACCTTAGGCGCGTGCAGTGTACCCCCCCTACTGGGTGCGGCTGTTGCCCAGAGCAAAGCTCGCTCTCTTGTGGATTCGGGGCGTGCGTGCTGCGGAGCTCCTCGACCTTCTGGTCGCGCATCTGGTCCCAGCCTTGCTGTGGTTTTTTTTTGTTTTTGTTTTTTTTTCTGGGGGTCAGGTTCACTCTTCTCCCTTCACCTGCGGGGCGTCCGCTCCTTTCTCTTACGGCCAGCGGCCGTCGCACCGCAAGAGCGCCTTAAGGCCATCTGGGGACTGACCTCAGTCGTGGGCCCTTTTTGGCACCCAAGCAAGAAGGAATGTACTATAACTTAACCAAACAGAGACCCCAAAACTGCCCATGACGTAAATCAACCACCCATTTCCCCACGTAGCGACTGGGGCCTGTACACTGTACAATGCTACAAAAGCACACGGTGCGGATCTACGCAGGAAGCTTGCCGGCCCGCTCCCTCAACCCGGAGCTACGTGACAGCGTCGGCCTTGGATCTCCGGACGGTGGCCAGCGCGTTGTCCAGCACGAGGGCGCACAGCACCCGCGCAGCCGTGCGCGTCTCCTCCCTCCAGGCCGTGAGGCGGTGCCGCTCCTTGCAGCCGCACGCTGCGAGGAAGGTCTCCTCCAGTTCCTTGTGCTCCCTCCGCCGCTCCTTGCGCGCTTTCTTGTTGGTTGGGAGGGGCCTCAGGTCCTCCAGGCACAGCTCCCTCCAAGCCTCCATAGTGGGCTCCCGAGTGGGTGGCTCGGGCAGGCTCGGGATCTCCCAGTCAGAGGCCCTGATGCGGAAGAGCCCGGCCACGGGAAGGTGGTCCGAGGGGTGCTCCTTGTCTGGGAGGCTCCGCCTGAGTCCTGCAAGCTCCTTCTGCGAGCTGGTCAGCACAAGCTCCTGAACAAGGCCCGAGCCCACGCAGATGTGGTCGAGAGCAAGGCCGCCGTGGTGTGTGGGCCCACACGGCGCGCTCCGCGACACCCCGAGTGCAGAGAGCATCGGGACGAGAGGGCTGTCCCCACCAAGCGTGTTGTTGAAGTCGCCGCAGATGATCTTGTATGAGGAAACGACCCTCTGCATCTTCTGCAGGGCATTGTCCATCTGCCCCAGCTGGGCCGCCACGCTCTCCTCGCCACGAACAGCAGCAAGGTGAACGTTCACCACACAAACCTCTCGGCCATTGGGCAGCAGAAGGCCTGTCAGCAGCACGCGTGAGCGAGACTCAGTCCAGTTCAGCCGAAAGCGAGCAGCTCGGAAGAACGTCGCATTAATCACGTGGTAGCAGTTCTTCCCTTCGCGCTTCTGCGCCACGCACTCAAAACCCTGCTCTGCCAGGTACTCCTGCACCGGCTCAAGAGATCTCCCTTTCTCGAGCTCTTGCAGGCACATGATGTCGCATGCGGCATAGAGGCCTAGGTGCTGCAGCAGACACGGGAGCCTCGAGTCCCAGTCCACCTTCATTCCATCCTCATGCCCTGGCGCAAGGACGTTCCAGGAAAGGACGGAGATCTGACCGCAGTCACTGCCTGGCGGAAGCTCGCGCCACAATATCCTAAAGCCCTCAAGACAGAAGATCGAAACTAAGCTGCCAAGGGTGTTTTTAAAACATAAACGGGCCCTCAAACCCACACCCTCGCGCCTGGGAAGAGCCTCCCACGCAGGAGGCTCTCCACGCGGGGCGCTCGACAGCCCATGGCGGCTTCGTAAGCGAAGGCTGGGAGCCAGGCCAGGCTTGCGGGGTTCGCAACTTCGAAGCCCTACAATAGTCATTGCCTATACAGACCCCGCAAACTTCTGGAAATGACCGTGGAAAATTGTAATCCTGCATGAAGGGACCGTATGCGTATCCCCGGTAGCTGAGCTCCCTGTTCTTGACCCGGTACCAAACCAGAAGCGCTAGCAGCCAGCACACTTTTGGCAAAATGGTTACTGGTTTTAGGACCAGGTCCGGCCTCTTAAGCAACTGATCTAAACCCTTCGATCCCCAAACTCTGCATTGCCAAACTTCTAAACCCGAAAAAGACCACGGGTGCTTCTATTTGCAGGGTCAGAAGTAATGTATCCTAGAACATCAGGCGGAGGGGTTTAAAGGGTTCTAGGGTTTCGGGCGCGCGGGCTTACAGTAGGGGCCCTGCTTGAAGGTTCATGGTTGCAGCAAACCCTAAACCCTAAACCCTAAACCCGAAGTCGGGGGCGCAGCTCCCGAGGATGGACTTGCACATCAGCCCGGCCGTCCTGAACAGGAGGGGCTGAGGGCTCATTCGGGGGTAGGGTTTAGGGTTCAAGGTTCAGGGTTCAGGGTTCAGGGTTCAGGTTTCAGGGTTCAGGGTTCAGGGTTCACGGTTGGTTTACGGTATGTCAAGAAATGCCCACAAGAAGTCTCTTGAAACGCTATGTCATGCCCTTCCAAGCCCTTAGCCCCAGACCCCATCGAAAACCTGAAACCTCAAGCCCCCAAACAAAGGGCAAACACCTTAATACCCTAAAACCTACAACCCTAAAACCCTACAACCCTAAAACCCCAAAACCCTGAAACCCCAAAACCCTCAACCCAAAACCCTAAACCCTGAACCCCAAAACCCTAAAACCCCAAAACCCCTATAACCACGATAACCCCTCTATCCCCCCCCTGGAGCCTAAACCCCCTTAAATCCCCTTAAGCCTCACATGCCGAGAGGCCCGAGGTTGCTAAGCAAGTCCGAAGCCGACGCGCGCCTGGGAGCTTCGGCAGCTTTAAGGGTTTAGGGGTTTTAGGGTGTTACGGGGGGTTTAGGGGTTTTAGGGGGTTTTAGGGGGTTTTAGGGGGCTTTAGGGGTTTGGGGTTTTGGGGTGTTGGGGTTGTAGGGTTCAGGGTTTTAGGGGCTTCAGGGGTTTAGGGTTTTGGGGTTTTGGGGTTTGGGGTTTACGGTTTTGGTGTTTTAGGGTCTTTGGGTTTTGGTGCTTTAGGGTCTTAGGGTTTTAGGGTTTTGGGGCAGGGATTAGGGTGTTGCATTTCGGGGTATATTTCAGGGTTCAGGGTTTAGGGTTAAGGGTTTAGAGCAGAGTACTGGGGTTTGGGATTGTAGGGAGGGGGTTAGAGGGTTCAGGGTCTTAAGGGGTTCAGGGGTACGGTTCTCGGGTGGGGGGGATACGCTGCCCCGCTTTTAGGCAAGGGCCCCCGGCGGGCCAACATCTCCAGGCATCCCAGTCAGGGTGGATGCCTGCAGCGCCAGGGTTTAGGGTTTAGGGTTTAGGGTTTAGGGTTTAGGGTTTAGGGTTTAGGGTTTAGGGTTTAGGGTTTAGGGTTTAGGGTTTAGGGCTTAGGGTTTAGGGTTTAGGGTTTAGGGCTACAACAAGGCGTGGAGGCCAAGGGTCCAGATTTCTGCGGGGCCTCCTCTCCCCCAATAACACGAGACCCTTTCTAGGAACCTTCAAGGCGAAACCAGCCCTGTAAAGAACCTATAAACCCTAAGCCCTAAAAACCCTGTAAACCTTATGAATTGGGATGTTTGCCCCTATAACGGGGATGATAATCGCGGGGCTAGAATCCCCATTCAGGACTGTTCGTATAAGAGGGAACATCCCAACTTACATAACCTATGCCCCAGAAGCCCCATCAACGATCAGCCCCCAACAGCCCCTATCGAAGAAGGCTGCACCTCCATTCCCAAGCTGGACATCCGACGCTTGGGCCCTGAGATGCCAGGAAGGGCTTCGGGGTTTCAACCCTAAACCCTAAAACCCCCTAAACCCGAAACCCTAAATCGCTAAACCCTAGACCGACCCTAAAACCCCCCCAAAAAACCCTAAAACCCTAAGCCCTAAACCCCACAAGGTTCAGGGCTCGGGGGGTCCACTGTGTTTAAGCTCAGGGCTTGGCATCTAGGGTTTGGGGGTTCGGGAAGTTGGTTCTCCGAGCTCCGCTCCTTTGCGTGGGTCCCTGAAGTTTCGGGTTTGGGGCTTAGGGCTCCCTAAACCCTAAACCCTAAACCCTAAACCCTAAACCCCGAGTGGCCCTCATGTAGAGTACTGAGTCAGGAGCCTCCCAGGAGCGCTTGAGGGTTCCCGCCCACAGACACCGACTCCAACCCTTGGGCTGCCCTAAACCCTAAACCCTAAACCCTAAACCCTAAACCCCCCAAAGCCCTAAACGCCCCAAACCCAAGCCCCTAAACCCTCTCAACCACAAAAAAAGCTCAAAACCCGAAACCCGAAAACCCTAAACCCTAAAGACCCCGAACCCTGAGAAGCCCGGCTGAGCCGAGCCGCTCGCCGCGGCGCGCTGCGCCGCCTCCACGAGGTCCACGTCGGCCAGGGTCCTGAGGCGACTGTGGGGGTTTGGGGGCGGTTTTGGGTTTCTTTGATCATCCCTAACCCTATCCCTCGCAGAACGCATGATTTCACAGCGAGATGAATCGCAATCACGTAAGCCCTGCACACCCCAAGTCCTAACAAGCCCTAAAGCGCTTTAACGAAACACCCTAAACCCTAAACCCTAAACACCCTAAACACCCTAAACACCCTAAACACCCAGGGTGTCTGCAAAGTTGTGGCTACGAGATGCCTGAGGACAAGTCTGGCGAGGGACGTACAACCACTGCTTGAAGGCTCACAGGTACATGGTCACAAGTCAGTGAAGGTATATGAGTAAGGTAACCTAAGCTGCACAACCACCTGTGAACCCTCAAGCTGAAACCCCAAGAAGTCTCAAGACCCATGGGGGTGCAAGGCGTTCAGGCTGTTGGTGGCTCTTGGGTTCAGGGCTTCGGAACTCGAAAAAGCCTCACCTCCAGAAATCAGCTTTGTGGTAGGTTCCGCCTTATGATCACGGTGTTCTCCCAGCCAGTCTCCACCACCGGGCGTACCTTCGCCGACGCGGGGCTGCGAAAGTTCAAGGGCTTAGGGGGTTTAAGGTTTGGCGTCAAGGGTTTACGGGGGTTTAGGGTTTAGGGTTTCGGGTTTAGGGTTGAGGGTTTAGGCTTTGGTGCTGCTATGGAGTGTGCACATGGCCGGGCGGCGCACAATGCGCATGGGTTGCAGAAATGGCCTCAACAAGCAGGACAGGCTGGAGATGCAGGAGGTTTGGGTGGAACCCTACTGTTGATGTCTTTCACTTTATACCTACCAAATACCAAGACAAATAAACCCCTGCCCCACCCCCCGCCCCCCCCGGGCCTGGGCGATAAACTCTACAAACCCTCCCCCAACGAAACCCCCTCACCCCTAGAAACCCCCTGGCCTCGCCGAGTTCCCCAGGGCCGCGCTGGGCCAGCGCTCGCGAGCGTGGCGCCAGGCCTGGGTTGGCCCTTAAAGTGGAAAGAAGGGGTTGAGGGATTGAGGGTTTGAAGGGCTTGGGGGGATTTAGTAGATTTAATCGGGGTTTGTGGGTTTAGGGGTTCAGGAGTTTTGGGGGGGGGGGGGGTGGGGGTGGGGGAGTTTTGGACTCTTGGGCTGTACTAAGCCCTAATCAAGCCAAAACCACCTCATCCCGAAACCCTAAACCCCAGAGCCGGAACCCTAAACCCTAAACCCTAAACCCCAGAGCCGGAACCCTAAACCCTAAATCCTAAACCCCAGAACCCCTCCTGTCCGATCCGACCTGCGCTCCCGCTGGGAGCCCCTGCGGCGGTGGTGCTCTCGTCCACGGAGTCGCACACCACCTGGGCTTTAGGGCTTAGGGCAAACGATGGGTTGCGCTCGAGTGTTCAGGGCTTCGGGGGTCTGCATCCAGGCCCCGACAGCAAGTCTTGGGGCTTTGGGGCTGAGTTTTTGGCTTAGGGCTTGCATGTTCCCAACCCGAAAATCCTAAACCCTAAAAGCCTAAACCCTAAACCCTAAATGCCTAAACCCTAAACACCAAAACCCTAAACCCTAAACCCTAAATCCTAAACCCTAAACCCCAAACCGAAGCAGAGGCCCGGTCCCCGTCGAAGTCGAAGCACATCACCAGCTGGGAGGCCTCGTCGCTGGCCTGGGGGCTCGGGGATTCGGGGCCTTGGGGGGGTTTTGGGGTTTAGGGTTTAGGGTTTTGAGGGTTTTTGGGTTTATGGGCTGTAGGGCTTGAGGATCTTAGAGGGTTTGATAAAGGGTTTAGTGTCTTGGGGTTTTCGGGTTTATGGGCTTTAGGGCTTGGGAGGAGTTCGAAGGGGTTGGGTTTGGGGTTTTGGGGTTTTGGGGTCTTGGGGTTTTGGGGCTTTGGGGTTGTAGGTTTGTAGGATGTGGAGTTTTGAATGGTCTTGGGTTTGTGGGATGCTGGAGGGCTCACAAAGGTTTAAGGGCTCAGGAATTTGTAGAGTTTAGGGTTTAAGGTGCAGGGACCCTAAGACATCCCTGAAATCCCTGAACCTCAACCGAACTGAACCCCCCGAAACCGAAACCCTACAAGACCCTAAATGACAGGCCGACTCGAAAACTCCGTAGCAACCTGCCCCCGTTGCTCTGTGCACCCCACCGCGGCCATGGCCACCGAGCGCCGGGAGAGCCTGAGCATTGTTGGTTGAGGCTGAAGGGTCTAGAGTGTAGGGTGCAGGGTGTCGTTTTCATAGTGTTATCTGTCCATGTGCACTATCCCCTGGGGTCTTTTCTGAAGCTGAAAAAGAGCCTACAGTGCGGTACGCTGCAACCTGGTATGCCGGCTGCAATGACGACATGTACAATGTGGGGTTGATGCCGCCGAGACGCCTCCGCTGGCTCCAGCGTCGACGTCCACACCTTCGTCTGGGGGTTTTTGTTGGCGATTCAGGTGGTCTTGGGGGTTCGGGGTTTAGGGTGCTTGCAGGATGTTTTGGGGCTTTGGGTAGCTTTAGGGGTTTACGAACCTGGGCAAGAACCAAACCTGACTCAGAAGTGGGGAGATGAAAGGGGCATATGGCCGAGGTTCCGGTTGCCGTACAGACCAGGACAGAGTCCCCATGTCCGCCATTCGCGGGCTGAACACTCAGAGGATCTAGCCGGACCACCCCTGGAGCTCTCCCCTATCCCTCAGGAATTCTAGCCTGCGTATTGAGGGAGCAGGCCTGTGAGCATAGGCACACGCGGCCAGAATAGCCATGGAGGGCCACAGCCTTAGCTCAAGAAACTTAAGCTCAACAGGGGGGCTGCAGCGGTGCTGGCACAACATGAGCTGAACCCGGAGTTGGCTTCCCTAGCTAAGCCGCTCCTAGTGAGCCCTAGGCTTTCAACATAGAATCCGCCCAAAAAAGCCCCAAGTCCCAAACCATCAGCTCACCTCATAAGAGAGGTTCTCCAAACAATGTAAGCCCTTTTGGGGATCCGACTATGACGCGGAGCTCTGCGCTCAGGTACTTTACTAGGGCACCCAAAAAGCGCCCCGTGATTCACTGGGCCTCTTGCCGGCGTTCCAGAGAGGCCGTGGGCGGCCGAACCGCATCGAGCCTCACGACTTGCGAACCCTAAACCATCGACGCTAGTAAACCCTAAACCAAGTCTTGAAATGCCTTCAAGCCCGAGTCCTCCACATGCAGCTGAGGGCTCAAGGCTCAGGACTTTGGATAAAGCATGCCATAGAATAGGGTGTCGACATGTGCTGAAAAACGTTTGGAGATGATCGTATGGCCCACTGGTCATAAGCGGCCCTTGCCGCTGGGGAATGGGACCGGGGTGGGGGAGGGGGGAAGACGCAGAATCGCGCACGTTGGGGCGTATGCGGGGCGGCACAGGTCAGGGTAAGTGCCCAGCTTCGATGCGAGCGCGCAGCAGGGCAGCCTCCGCAAGCGGTTGATCAACGATGTTGGTGGACTGCGAGCTCACACAGAAAACAGGTCTCGCAAAAACATTTACGTAAAAAAATTGAACCCTGTCTTGCTGCCCGGTGGCTCTCTGCGTCGGCCCCAGCCCGTCAGGTGCTGGCTGCCTCGTTGCCTGAGGTCAAGGCTGGGTATGAGGTTTCTTGGGCCAAGGGGTGGCAGCCTACGATGTGCAGCAAGACACAGCGGCAGTGGAACCGTAGCGTTTAAACGTCAGCATCGGTTATCCGGCAACAAGGCAAAGTCCCGGACGTCAGGCAGGCTGCGTCGACTTGCACGGAAAGAGCCATGGCGCCAACAGCGACGCTCTGAATCAAGTTATCTTGTGCTCTTCTAGCAGCTGGCAGTGTGTAGTATGCGTAGTCAGTGTTCCTGCGCAAACCACGTCATGCAGAGATGCAGACACATAGAATTACTCTGCTTCACACAACCGTTGTGAACTGAATGAAGTCTTTGAACCTGGGGCTTTACCAACCAAGCATAGTTCCTCAGGAGACCGTATCTGAAGACTGTCGGGTTTGACCATCTTCGACAGCTGGGATCGGAGCTGCAGTTGAAGCACTGACGCGAGAGAGATCTCACGAGACGCTTAGCCATCCGAGGAATTGCCGCGGTGCCCTCAAACACAAACGTGGGCCCCATGGCTTCCACGAAGTGCTGGGCTCAGATTTGCAGCACACAAAGCTGAATTTGGGCCTTCCCGACACAGACTTCAACCCTAAACCTTAAGCCACTGGGGGGTCCAAAGCCAATCCCCTGAGTCCGCGGCTCGAAATGTGGCCTGCCTCGGCAGGTTCCAGACCCCTCAAAAGGTGCCTAAAGTGGCCGGCTACAGGGTTTAGGGCTTTGTCTGGCGATCGAAGATCGGCTGACCAGGTGGCTTCAGCAGTAGGCAGGAGTTTAGGGTTTTGGGTTTTGGGTGTCCGAGAGTTGTTTTTTGGCTAAGGAGTTGAGGGTGTCTGCTTCAACGCTTCAGGGGGTGTGTGTTTGTAATAGTTCAGGGTTTTTTTTACAGGTGCTTGGGAGCTGTTCTCCTTCTAGCCTCGGTCAGATCATACCTGCAGCGCCAAGCAGTTTCCCGAATTTAAGGTCTCGACTTGAGGTACACTTTTTGATACAGCTCGTGCCGAAAATATGACCACAGAATCGAACAACCTCAATGTAAACAGCACGGGGACCGGACAATTTTGCTGCGCATCTGTCCACCTGACACAAGTCCGGGCCACCGCACTCCCGCTCACACCCTGTGCCCGGAAACTCTAAACACAATGTACATTCTACTTTTGGTCTCACACAGCTTCCACTGAGGGTCTGACCAACCTGCGGGCATGACGTCGCATAAACCTGCGTGGCTTCTAGCTTTAAGGGCCGTGGTGTGTAGCGATGCTGGGGCAAGCCGAAAAAACCAACCAAAATGCATCTTGCAAGGTTTGAGCTGGGGCCCCCAATTCGTATGCTCTCCCTGTAACTCTCCCTCTTACCATCTGCGGCACAGGGGCTCGCATCGCTCCTGCATGGGCGAGGTCAGAAACACCTGTGCTGATGCTCTGAGCTAGCAACCACAGGACGAGAAGCAAAGCAAGCAGCAAAGCCACAAATCACACAGTGTCACGAAGGAAGCTGAGGGCATTATACAGGCAATTCTTTACCACCCTTGCGATATAACAGGTGAAAGGAGCCTTGCTGTCTAACAAAGTGCCTTTACCTCGGCACTGGGCCGCCGGCCCGCTTGTTGCCAACGGCATAGCCAGCTCCTCAGCAACTCCCACAGGGACCTTCAGACCCTAGATTGCGAACCCCAGAACCCTGAACCTTCAGCCGATCCGAGATGCTAGGCCCCAAACCCGAAGGCCTTCAACCCTGAACCTCAGACCCTAAGGCCCTGAGACCAACGAAAGTTGCCAAGATGTAGGTGGGGCAACGAAGATCAAGGTTTCCTGCAGGCCGCGGAGTCTCTTTCGGGCTTAGGGTGTCGAGCTTCGGGTTGGGGGTTTAAGGTTTCGGGTGTTGGGGTGTAGGTTGAGGTTGGGTGTACATCCCGGTGTACTCCCAATCAAGACGCCCCCCCCCCCCCCCCCGCCCCATTCAAAGGCACTTGAGGATGGGACGCTGCTGCTCGTTGCCGCCTGAGGAAGGTGTGCGGGCCTCGGCAACGGCTTTTCACACATCAACCGGGCAAAGCGAGATCTTCAGGCTGTTGATTAAAACCTCTCAGACCCCAAAATCGAAGCGCTCCAACCTTAAAACCCTGCAGTCAAGCCTCAGATCAAAACCCCCCGAAACCCAGAAACTCTCAGGCCCAAGCACAAAACCCTGCGACCTTTGAATTCCCTCCCCTAATATTGCAGCCAAACACAGGGGTGAGTTTTTCCTGCAGGTTCATGGGCAGCTATAATTGAAGCTATAAGTAAGGTCACCTATAGCCCAATCCTGTGTAACTTATAACTTGTAACCTACAACTTGCAGCTTTTTGCAACTTGCAACCCTGCTCATACCCGCCCATGACCCTTCTTCAAGCAGGGGAGGAGATTATTAGCCCCCTGAACTCTGCAAACCCCTCGGTCTCCAGGAGGCCCGGGCCATCTGCTGCAGGCTCGGCCGTCGCGAGGCACTGCCCGGGGCCCCGACCTCGACGGTTTGGAGTTTATCAGTTTAGAGTTGGCTTATATAATCGGATCCGACTCCCCCCCCCCCCCCGCGAAAACGGACCTGAAGGGCCGCTCCCACTTAGGCTTAGGATCTGATGTCTTGGGAGTCTTTGGCAGTTGGGGGCCTGAAGTCTCAGGGTCTTCTATGGTGCTGGGTCTTGCAAAGGCGTAAGTAAGGAGGATTCTAAGGGTAATGACTTAGGGAGTATGAGGGGTACGCGTGGGTACCAGATAAGCAGGGGACGGGCGAGGCTTTAGGGGCAACTATCGGGATCTGCATGCCTTGCATGTATTTGCCCCACAAGCCACAGCAGCAGCGCTACGCCCCGAATTCTGAAGCCCTGAAGCTTTAGGGTTTAGGATTCAGACTTCTGTTGGCATGAATGTGACAGTCTCTCACTTGTATGGATGAAAGGGCGAGATGCTCGCAACATTACCCTGTGCCCAAAACTGCGCCTCGAGAGTGTGACCACCTAAAGGCCCCCACCTTCCCTTGCGACCCTACCTTGCGAACCCTGTTTTTCAGGGCTTGCAGGTTCCTGCAGCGCAGCGTCCTGCAGCTCTGTGGTTCGAAAACGTAGGTAACCAGGCCCCCACAAGGAGTCTTGCAGAATCTGGTGAATCTAGCGATCAGGGTTGAGGGTTGGGGCCTGGGTGGTGAGTCTGTCCGCACTGTACAAGCTCTTTGTGGCATTGTACAACTAGCTGCCTGCTTGCATCTGTCGTGCTGTAGGAGTTCTATCACTCAAGTTCACCAGGCTTCCAGCGTGGGAACTTAAGGGAACTCTTCATGCACCTGAGATGCCTCAGTCCCGACTCAAACTCAACACCCCAGCTCCGAACCGGGTGGCCCTAGTAGTCGTACTGCACGGTGCCACCCTCGAGCTTCAGCGCTTTGATGCGAAGGCTGATCTTGCCGAGCTTCTCTCCCAGCAATCCGGATGGGAAAGGGAACTTGGTCTTGTAGTCCTGTGACGGTTGACGATTTCGAGTTCACGGTTTGGGGTTCATCTCTTTCCATCGACTCTTAAACTCCCTCTCTGCAAGCTCTAGAAAGGAAACCTTGAGGCATCTTGAGGCTGAGTCATCCTCTGTGCTCTCGATGCTCAAGGACTCGGTCTTGTCGCCCACGGAGATTTCACAATCAATCTTGCAACTCTCGTTACATTGTAGGAAGATGGCCGCGGTTGGTGAGCTGCCCTTCCCGCTTGCACGGCAGCAGATCCAAGCCTGATTGGCGAGTAATGCATTGATGGGGATCAGATATGGGCTTCAGGGCTGGGAGATGTCAATAAAAACTTTGAGGCAAGCCGAGGCAAGCCTGAACGTGTTTGGAGTCGCTGCCATTCTCCAGGTTGATTTTCGGGCTCTCCTTGCAGAATCCTTCTACCAGGTCTTGGCCCGAGAGGTCCCAAATGATGCCGCGGCCGTCCCTGGCTTGCACATGGTTCCGCAGGCCCTCGACCTCTTCAGCCAAGTGGTCGCTGAGCTTCCTCAGCTGGTCAATCGTGGTCTGCTGCTGCTTCACAAGCGCCGCCAGTTCTTGGCAAGACCGGCTCGTTGCAGAGAGAAGACCGTTGGAGGCATCAGTATTAAGACTGTCCATGCTGTGCGCACGGACGTACGCCCTGTACGCCTCCTCCTGGCTGCCCAGCTCATCGAAGGCTTGGGCGGCCAGGACCGCAACCTGAGCTCCCGCTGCACGTCTGTTCGAGTTCCATAGTTGTTCTGCGAGAGACAGGGCTGCTTCTGGCGGCACTTGCCTGATCTCATGCGGCTCTAAGGGCAGACTTGGAAGCAAATGGTCTGGAACCATTCTGTTGTGCTCAAACAACAATGTCAACAACAAGCGCTCCTGCTCAGTATGGCCCCTCTTCTCCAAATCTCCCAGCAAAAGACTCAGCATGCCCTCCGCAGCCTCCGCATTGCAAGGGTCCATTCCATACGCACGGGCCAATGCCTTCTCCGACCTCTCTGTGCTTCCAAGAGAATCGAAGACCTTGGACGCAATGACCGCAATTCGAGCCCCTTCCACAGGCCTCTCTGCCCCGACGAGCTGCGACGCCAGAGCCAAGGAAGTTTCTGGCGCCAACTTGTGTATGTAACTGTCACTGTCACTCGATTCCAGGGCAAGCTTTTGCAGGAGCTTCCCTGGGACCCCCCCACGCCGAGCGAACAGCAACTTCACCAACACGGACTCACAGTCACACTCAACACCACAAGCACTAGCAGCATCATCACCAGCAGTGGCATCATCACTACCATCGCTCTGAAGCAGGGTTTTCAGCAAGTTGTCTTGCGCTTCCTCATCGGAATCCGCAACCAGGGCGCTGAGCAAATCCAGGGAGTCCTTGGGGCGCCTCTTGAAAAGCTGCATGAGAAGCTCCGTCCGGAATGTCTTGCTGTCTTCCGTCTCGGTTGCCACACCTAGGTCAGATCTGAACAGCTCCTGTGCACGAGCGCATGCATCCTTGCGCTCTTTGAGAAAGTACGAAGCCTTGTACAGTACTTCATCGGGCAAGCTTGGCAGTTCAACCTTCAGCTTTGCGCGCAAAGCTGCCAGCACCAAGCCTGCGCCGTCTACCCAGATACCAGGATCTTCCAAACGGCTGAGACAGAACACGAAGTCCCAGAGCTTCTCTGCATTTTGCTCCATCTTTTGAACCGGGTTCCTAACATCTGCAATTTGCTCCATCAACTGGAATGCAAAAAAAGGTGTTTCTGATTTCGGAGCACGCAGCACTGATTTCGGAGCATGCTGCAACTCGGTTTGCAGCGCCTCGCCCAAGCGACTCGCAAGCTCTCTGTCCAGCGTTTCAGCGCATGGTGCCACAGGCGGTCCACGAGCTGAGGTTTGCAGGACAGCAACGAACTCTTGTTTGAACTTGTGCAAGTGCGAGGCAACATGCCAGGGTTCAAAATTGGCAAGCAGTTCTCCAACCGCCTCGACTGACTTATCCGGATCCTCAGCCACCAGACTCATGAGTTGTTGGACTGCATCGCTTTGCGTGCCTTGTGGCGTGGATGAAAGATCAGCCCTCAGCTGCAACAACTTCAAAAGCGTGACCCGTGCCGAAAAATCTGGGAGCTTGGGCCGCACGAAACCCTCTGCTTTCACCAACAGCTCTTCTGCAACGTCAGCTGGCAGGGACTTGCCAATCTCCATCACTTTCCTGACCACTTTCTCCTTGTAGCTGACAATGGTGGACTTCTTGTCGTGATTTGGAGTGACCTCCAAGCACACGAGTGTTTTCATCAACTACAGGCAAGCGCCTGGCTTCACAGCATGAGAGGCAGCAATCTCAACAACTTGTCAGCGCTGAGTGTGAAGTGCAATAAAATCAGGTACTTGTATTTTTGGGGGTGGTGTTGCTCGTTTTTGTTGCTTTTTCCTTCTTATCATATCAAGTCAATGACCCGCTGAGCATGTTTTGTGGGTTCGGATGCCGTTGCTCTTCTTGCACCACAGCGCTCTAAACCTGAGGCCGGAAATCCAAACAGCCTTCACTTCTCAGTCGCATCTCAAAGCAGATCCGTTCAGCTCTGTGGAATACTGCGACCAACGCGTTTTACATTGAATGAGTACAGGGGAGCGCAGGCATCGGCTTGAGGTGAACCGTTGTTAAACCCTTTTTCAGGGGTGTTTTTGCAAACACAATGGACTGGGAAAGGCACAGACTTGAATGTCTCCTCACGGCGCGATCGTCTTTGAAGCAAGCTTGGCGCGGCTTAAACGAGCACGGGGGGGGGGGGGGGGGGGTCGGAGGTTGGCATCGCTCGCGCGATGGCTTGGAAAGGATGCATATGGTGTCATAAAGGAGCCGAGGGTTGGGGAAGGTGGTGGGGGGGGGGGGGGGCCTGCAGCCTCGCCCCCATTGCAGATGCAATACTAGCACGACGGGTTTGGAAAGAACGCATGCGGTTTTGAAAAAAAATGTCTGTTATATGTTATCATTTATGAAATATGAAATTGCATGTAGGTCTCAGACATATCTTGCATAGTATGGACTATATATGTATAGAAAAACACTACAGTTTATATAATCCCGGCTCTCGGTTCGCCACCCCCCCCCCCCCCCCATGGTATGGTCCCCCCCCCCAACCCCCTAAAACCTAACCCTAAACCCAAATCCCTAAACCCTAAACCCGAAGCCCTACACCCTAAACCCTAAAACCCTAAAACCCTAACACCCTACACCCTAAAACCAACCCACAACCACACCACAGGTGGGGGGGGAAACCCCAAACCCCAAACCCCTAAACCCTAAACCTAAAACCCTAACACCCTAAAACCCTAAACCCTAAACCCTAAAACCAACCCACAACCACACCACAGGGGCCCTAGGCGACAGGTGTCCACCGCGAGACTGCGGAGTACTGCACGATCTGGCAGGCCCTTCGTCACGCGTGGCTCCCCGCCTGCGCACAGGACCAGACACCACACCTCCCCCACCCCAACTCCCTGGCAGCGTCCGCTCCAATGGACTGGCCTCCAACTTCCCACCCTCTTCTCCTTTTCGCTCCAGGCCAGCAGAACAAGCACCTCTGCGCATGCCCCGGCCGAGACGGGTCGCGTAGTGTTAAAATTATGCGTTCTATGCTCTCTCTTCTTCTTCTGCTGGGCTTGAGGGAGCGCAGCAGCCCTCCCCCGCGCGCAGAGTGCACCCGGATTGTCTCAGGTCCGTGTGAGAAAGTCGCGACAGGGCATCCTCTCTGTCTCCATATCTATATATATATATATATACACATATATATATATATATGTATACATATGCTTGTACAAATACATACACTAAAACAAGCACGGACCGGAAACAAAAGCAAAAAACAACAACCTGACACAAGGAACAAAAAACGAAACATGGCAAAATCAAAATGCCGAAAGCAGAGATCAGAAGCAAAAGGCAACAGGCAAAAACAAGGAACAACATAAACGCGAAGCCGACGGCAATGAAGGGCCATAAGAAACAGGCAAAGGCAAAAAGCAAAACAACCCCACAAACAAAAGCTAATACCTAAAAGAAATATACCTAAACGAAACACACTTCCCTGAGTGTGCAATGTGCCACACGGCCTTTAAACCCATTGGCTCGTTGGTCTGCGGGCTGATTCGCTTGCGTCGCAATGCCTCCTCGATCGCGCCCTGCTCATAAGTATGGCCGTCCTCCGCATCAAAAAAGGTCTAGATACTTATCTCCGATTTCGAAGCCATCACCTGGTTCGTGATTGGCATGACGAGAAGGCTGACATCACAAAACGCGAACGTCGGAAAGTCTACTCAAACATTTCCAACCAGAGTCTAGCCCACGCGAACCTCTCTGCCCTCGACCCCATAAGTGAATAACAAAGGCGCTCCTCAGCAAAGCATGGATGCTCCATCAAGGTCTTGCCGATGGGGCAGAGGAGCTCATCGGGGTCCGTCAGAAGACGTTTCACCTCAGGAGCGGTCTGTTGGCACTCGCCGGTTCGTTGGCTTTAGCTCAACCAACCCCAGTTCTCTCCTCCTCACCCGACAAGCCAAGCTGCCTCTTCCTGGAGTTTGGCCTCTGCTCGAAGGTTGACAGAGATCTCCGGCCCACTCTTCATCGGGCTACGCTTTCCTCCAGCGGGGATGGGAGGAGGTCAAACAGTTGGGTTCGTCGGCTGAGCCCAACACCCAAACCTTGCACCCTGGGCCTGCTCAAGAAGCCTTAGACTCTAGATGCTGAAGCCAACTCACCAAACCCTAGACATTAAAACCCAGCACCTGAAGCCCTACGCCCTAAACCCCAAACTTGAAGCCCAACACCCAAAGCGCCAAACTCTACGCTCAACATTTGGTTACAATGCTTGCTTTAAGATGAAAGTGGAAAGCCAACATCCAAACACCCTGAAAATAAAGCGTCGAACCCCCTTTCCTTCTTTCCCCTCCCCTTCCCCCCCTCCCCTCCCCTGCCCTGCGTTTACCAGGAACACCCGACAGTCCAGATTCAGGTGCCCCAAGCCCGACAGTGTCGGGCTCCAACTCGGTGGAAGTCGAAAGCAGGGAGTCCTCAAGATTAGAGTTCAAACTACATCTTACTATTTGAACTTGTCTATAGGCTTCTTACCAACATATTTCCATGTACAGCACATGATCTCGCGTAACATTATTCGCTTATTTACTTTAGACTGGGCAGAGAGTATGTTCGGGATTTGGCATGTTCCGTGCCGAGGCACGGCTTCCTCCGAAGATGAAGCCATGGCTGCCGAACGGCCACTGGGAGGCCTGGGGAGTCCAGCACGTTGCCACTTCGGAGCCGAAATGCATCGACAACCTTCTTCTCCTCGCTCCAAAGACTCGAAGGCACATCTCTCGCCGCAGCTCCATGCCAGGCGTAAGTCCGAACTCAAAGCCCGGTACGAACCTCTCTGAACTCAACCAGACTAATGTTTTCAGGCGCCTGCTGCCCCGCAACCCTGACACTCCAGGGCTCCCCTGCAGCCGCCAGGACTTCCAGCGTCATGGTCTTCGCCGCCTCGCCCTCATTTCCACCGCGTCGAGCCACCTCCGAGACGGGTTAAAGGGCTTTAAGGGCTTCAGGGCCTTAGGGGTTTCGGGATTTCAGGGTTGGAGATTTGTTCGCTGGGCTTTTGGGCATAGGCTACGTAGGGTTAGGCGAAGGGCTGCAGGTTGGGTTGGGATATCCTCCTAATCCCTACGTAGCTTTTAAAAAAGGGTACGCCCTGAACCCTAAACCCATGAGAGATTGGGTATTGACTGTTCAGGGCTTCACGGTGGTTGAGGTTTCGGCTTGGGGCCCGAGTCCACAGCGCCGCCTGCCGTTGCCACGTGGGTCCAAACGGCAAGCAGCCATGCACTGCAACCTGAAGCACAGTCATAAACCCTAAACCCTAAACCCCAAACCCTAAAATTTAGCAGTATGGATCATGACAGCAAGGAGCCGATTCGAGTTGCATGGCTTGAGAAGGGATTGCGGGCTTGGGGAGTAGACACAGTTTCGGGCTGAGCGCTTTGCGACACACAAGTGCACTCTGGGGCTGCGTCACACAGCGCGCCGTGCTCCTCCAGAAACCTTGCATTCGGCCCGCACGGCGAGTTCTATCCCCTGCCTAAGATTGACCCCCGGAACTCAATAGCATCGCAGCTCTACCATAGCTGCCCAGCATCTGCTGCTTACGATATCTGGCTGCTTGTTCAACCTGCTTTCAGGACGGCATCGAGCTCCGGGCTCCTTGTAAAGCTTCTTGTAAGTGAAGCCCTGGCGCTCTGTTTGCAGCGACCTCGGCAGACTACCCGGAAGGGGGCACTCACAGGTGTCCGGCCATCGCTTCGGAACAACCGTTTTAAAATTTGGCCGACATTCAGGGCCCTGATGGCCCGCCGCTCTAGACTTCATCAATCAGCTCCGAGCTCAATGATGCTCAGCGTGTGGAGCTGGCTCACGACAGTGTCCTTGTAGAGAGCTTTAGGGAATCTTCCGGGACCTTGGCAAGGTTTCAGGGGGAGCTTTAGGGGTCACTAGGCCTTGTAAACTGTAGGGATTTAGGGGGCTTGTAGGGTCCTCGCAGAGGGGTACAGCGAGCTGCGGAAGTTGGGGGCTGCAATGTAAGGGATTAAGGGAGTACTGCTCAGGGGGGCTTCGGGCGGCACATTGGCGCTGTAGCGCAAACAGCCCGCTGCAAGACTGTCTTGTTTTAAGTACAGAATTCGGCTGGTGGAAGCCGTCAGACTTGCAAGCCAGAGCAGCCAAGGAAGTGTCTCTCGATGTCTCACCAGTGTGAGCATCCACCCTTCAATGACTGCCAACTCCTCGTGGGGCAGCACTCATCTCTTTATCATCTTCCCCCTGAAATGTGGAGCCGTGCCATTCGAGGCCGGGCCTAGTCGTCATCTGTGCCCGGACTGCCGCCTTTTCCAACGTATAAACTTTCTGCACTGGCCAGCGCCGGCATTGCAGCGCGTGTGCACCTTGCTCAACTTAACGTTGAACGTGCCTGTGCATCTGCGGCACGAAGCATCTTGCGCGCTTCCTGCACCCCGCCTCGTTCGCGAACCCGTGTGCTTCTGCCACAATACCATGGCAGGTAAGTGTAGCAGCGCTGCCTCAGAGCTACAATGCCGCAGACCACGATGGACCTTTGAGGGGCTTCCCTGTTGTCCACGGTCCATGCACCTCACTGCCTCGTATATTTGGGTCTAGGGTTCGGGATTATGGTTGGGTGCCAAGGGCTGGACGTGATGCTATCAGACTACAACGGAGACCGCCAGAATCCAGAATGCGAATGACGGTCCTCCTCCATGATCATGGGCTTCTTCTCCTTGTTGCTCTTCACACACTTGACAAACCTGCGCGCAGAGCTCGCATTCTCTCGTCTCATGTACAAGCGTTTGCTGAAGGTCCCCACACGCACAAGCCATGATGGGCTACCGGGCCCCCAAACCCTTCATCAACTAGCAGGAGCCCTGCTGGAGTTCGCATACCCATGTATACCCAAACCCTTTTATGAACCCTACAACCAGAGGGTGGCTGCGCACTTGGGCTCACTGGAGCGCAACCTCGGCCATGGGGAGGTTTCAGGGCGTCTGGCGGCTGGGACGGGCTTTGGGGCTTTAGGAGTTGTAGGAGAAGTTGGAGTTTAGGGTTTAGGGAGAGCGAGCGAGGGAGAGAGAAAGAGAGAGAGAGAGAAGTCAGGGACGCCGAAGTGGTAACCTGGGAGCTCAAAGCAGCACGACGCCTGCGGCATCCTAAAGCCAAGGTTTAGGGCTTGAGAGCTTGGGTCTAGGGCTTCGAGCTTAGGGGCTTAGGGCTTTTAAAGAACAATGAAGCCCTAACTTCAGACCCCAAACGATGGCCTAAACTCCACAACGCGCCATATAACGCCTAGAAAGTTTAAACACCCGAAATAGGGACTTGAAAGGTGAACTTGCAAAATATTGGGGGTTGTTTGAAGGGCTTTGATTTGGCAATCAATTGTCAGCCCTCCGACCCCAATTGTCAGCCCTCCGACCCCAAAACCCTCAAACCCTGAACCCCAAAACGCCACGCCAGAGGGTCAAGCTCTAAGCATTCAGGGCTGCAGTCAACAGCCAGGTTGTGAGGCGGCCGCAGCGTGAACAGCGCGCTCACGGATCGCAGCAGCTGCGCAGCGATGAAGCCCTTCTTTGGCCTGGGAACAGGAGGGCTTCGGGGCTTTGGGGCTTTCGGGCTTAGGGTTTAGGGTGGGAGGAGAGTTGCTCTAAAGTAGTAACCCAAGGACCAAGGATGAAAAAGTTTGAAACGATACCGCAGTCTCGAATAGCGGTCATGTCCAAGGACATGTGCCGGATGGGCTCCGTTGAGACGAGAAAGAAGAGTCCGGAGCTCCAGAAGAAAGACCCTGGCACCGTTGGCCTCGGAACCTAAACTAGAAACAACACCGTTGTACCTGGCAAAAGCCCCCGAAAATCCCCCCCTCTAAAGCCACTAAGTCCTCAAACGACCACCCTGCGGCCCTCAACGACCACCCTGCGGCGCGCGCTTGTCGGTGGAAGCAGCCGACTCGAAGGCCCCTGCCCCGAGAGTCACGAAAAGGACAAAGCCCGAGTCTGGGGTTGAGGGTTTGGGAGAGTTGGCGGCTCGGGGAAAGTTAAGGTGCTAACGGTTTTTGGGCTTTGGGGTTGTAGCCTTGGTGCTCAAGTAAACTGGATGAGAAAAGCTGCCATGACGCCGTCCTGAGTTAGGGTTTGGGGCTTCGGGTCCCCCAGCAGCAAACCCCCCACGTTAGGAGTCTGGGGGTCCTCATGTTGCCAGGAGCGGAGGAGTGGCACCCCAAACCCCCAAACCCTCGAACCCTACATCGCAAACCGCAAAATCCAAGCTCAGTTTTTGTGGGCGCGCCTTGCATCGTCTCGCGGACGAAGGCTTTGCTGCTCCCGAGGAGGAGCTGAGAACGGGAGCAATCAGTCACTGACTCACGCCCTGAACCCGAGCTATCCAAATTCTGATGCGTATATGTATGTGTATATATATATATCTACATCTACATCTTCATCTACATTCTACATTCTACATTCTACATTCTACATTCTACATTCTACATTCTACATTCTACATGCTACATCTACATCTACATATACATATACACATACACATACACATACGCATACATACACGTATACATGCATGTCTTAAAAGGCGCACGAGCGCTCATCTGCATCAAACCATCAATCCTGACCTCCGAAACCCCTTCACACCCCCTTCGAAACCCCACTCCGACCTCCCTAACCCTAAGCCCTGACCCCGGAAACCACCTGCACCACTTCGGATGGCATGACGTCCATGTTCTTCTCCCGGAAGTGGTTGGTGCTGTAGCGTACCTGCTAGGGATACTTTGAGTCCCTAACCTGAATTCAGGGGCGGGATGGCTTTTGTGGTTTAGGGTTTAGGGTGAGGCCTAGATCATCACTCCTGCTCTAAAGCTTCAAGTGTGATCCCTTGTGGGGTCCCCAGCACAAGACGCTTTGATCCAACCCTGAACCC
This sequence comes from Symbiodinium natans, assembly GCA_905221605.1. Lineage (NCBI taxonomy): Eukaryota > Dinophyceae > Suessiales > Symbiodiniaceae > Symbiodinium > Symbiodinium natans. The sequence continues at coordinate 139,578 of CAJNDS010000104.1, read as the reverse complement.
TAAACCCGAAACCCTAACCCCAAACCCTAAGGCCCTAAACCCTAAACCCGAAGCCCTCAACCCTAAAGGCCCTAAACCCTAAACCCGAAGCCCTAAACCCTAAAGGCCGGCCCTAAACCCTAAACCCCAAGCTCGTCTAGAAAGGCTGCCGCCGGTGGCTCTCCGATTCGGGTTTGTCATAAGGCTCATGAGGCAGCCCCCAAGGCATCAGGAGCTGTTAGAAGGAGTTCTAGAAGTTTCCAAAGAGTCTTAAGGGGCTTAGAGGCTAGGTTTCATCTTGAAGAGAAAAAGGCGGGGCACGGGGCAGCAGGAGTGAAGGATCTCGAAGTGCTCCCTGGCCGCCATTTTCGGCTCCACGTAGCACTTGACAGGGCTCTTGGCGAACCTCGGCGTTGGGGGGCGTGGTAGGGTTGTGGGGGGGGGGGGGGGGGGTGGTGTTAGGCTTTGTCAGCTACAACCATCATCGAATCATCTGATCATCGAATCATCTGATCATCGAATCATCGAATCATCGAATCATCGAATCATCGAATCATCGAATCATCTAATCATCTAATCATCTAATCATCTAATCATCTAATCATCTAATCATCTAATCATCTAATCATCTAATCATCATCATCATCATCATCATCATCATCATCATCATCATCATCATCATAATCATCATCACCATCAGAACGATACTCTTCATCATCAGTCATAAGCCATCATAAAGAAAGGACTGTGGACGTTAGGTCGCCTCTCAGGGATAGGGGGATAGGCCGGAGATTGTAGGTGTTGCTGCCCGCTGCTGTGAAACACTTTGCTGATCGCCAGATGCGCCCTAAACCCTCAACCCAATCATCTCTTGCCCTTACAAGATTTACCCGGAACCAAGTAGCAGAAGCTTTGGGGCTGTTCAGGGGGTTGAGGTTTTAGAGGTTTTGAGGATGATTGAGATCTCAAGGGCTATGAGTCCCCCACCGCCGATGGCAAGATTGCGTGAAGGCCTCGGGAATCTGCTGCGGGGGCAGCGAGCGCTGTGGATAGCCCCCATCCAACACGAGGACTCGCAAACCCAAACTGAACCTTTGCACTGATGGCGCGGCGACTCTAGAGACGGAGAGCCCCGCACCTCGTTGCTGCCAGCCTGAAGGCCACACTGCTCCTGGCCCAGGAATCTTGCTTAGGGTTTAGGGTCTAGGGTTGATAAGGGTTTAGGGATTAGGGTTTAGGGCTTAAGGTTTAGGGTTGTAGAAGATGCAAGCAACCAGAGCATCATGGCATCACGGTATTATAGTTTCATACTATCACAACATTGTAATATTCTCGTCGTGTGGTACTATGGCATTCTAGTGTCCTAGTTAGTATTGCCGTATTCTCGTTGCACTATCGTATTGCGAAAAAATCAGCAAAAAGGACCTCTCAAACCCCAAAGGCCCGAAAGCTGAATTTAAGCCCTCGACCTCAGACCCCAAAACCTAGACCGCAAACCTAACCCTAACTTGATTGTATATTGCACGCACACAACAAGTAATATGTAGTGTATAATTCTCCATTATGCATATATATATATATACATATATTGTTTTTTCTATTTCTATTTCTATTTATACTTATATTTATATTTCTATTTATATTTATATATTATATCTACATGTATATTTATATTTGTATTTATATATATACATTTATATTCATACTTATTTTGTACTTATATATATATATATACATATATATTTATTTATTTATTCATTTATGCTTTTTTTGTTTATATACCTATATAGATGAATAGATAGATAGATAGATAGATAGATAGATAGATAGATAGAGAACCCACCAGATTAGAAAGAAGCCCTCTCCATGAAAGGCGCGCAGGGCCTCCAGCAGTGGTAGGATGCCGAGGCCCAGCTTGGCGTCCTGCCCGGCATACCAAGGGGGGAGGAGGGGCGTCGGGGCTTGTCAGAGTTTAGGGTTTAGGGTTTAGGGTTTCGGGGGGTTTAGGGTTCAGGGTCTAGGGCTTAGGGTGTAGGATTGAAGGCCCTTAAGGGTTCAGGGGGCTTAGGGCCTTTGGGCTTCTAAACTTCGGGGTTTAAGGATATGCGGCAACGGCCCTGATTCAGGTTTGAGCCTAGATGGTCTTGCCGGCTCGTCAATCATGCAGCTGTGCACTCCTGGCAGTCGATGGCAGCCAAGATGTGGGCGTTGTCCTGGCAGGTCTGGCAATCAGTGTCTGGAAACGCTCGATTCCGAAGTGCGGGATGCCCCTGACTGCAAAGACTCCTTCTCTATCTTTCTTGATTTAATTGTTCATGTCATGCTTTTATGTTTATTGCTTTCTTTCGTTTTTTTTGGGTTTCGTGCTTCTCCATCATTTCGGCTTTTCTGTTTGCCCGCCGCGCCGATTTTGTTTGGTTCTTTCGTTTGTTCATGTCTTTCTGTCTTTAGTTCTCGCGGTCTTCATCTCTGTCGTTGGTTCTTTCGTCCTTTCTTGATGTCCTTTTTTAGTGGGATATCGTTGCTGTTTTCCTGTGGTTAGTCAGTTCTTCTGCATTTGTTTGGCTCCTTTTTGCTGATTACTTGCTTCATGATGTTTCGTCGGTACTTCTGGCTTTCTGTATCACTTTATTAATGCCCTGGTTTCTTTCTTTCGTTGTGTCCGAAAAGCACCATGTTCAAATGATACAGCGATTTGTACTTCCACGCACAGCTGGCGAGTCAGCTTGGGTGTGTTCGCTGTTCACCCCTGCCACTATCACCAACCGTAGCTGTAAACCGTAAACCCGCAGCCCTAAACCCCTTAAACCGAGCCAAACCCTAAACCCAAACCCTAGACCCCAAACCCCAAACCCCAAACCCCAAACCCTAGACCCTAAACCCTAAACCCTAAACCCTAAACCCTAAACCCTAAACCCTAAACTCTAAACCCTAAACCCTAAACCCTAAACCCTAAACCAACCACTACACCCGGTGGCCTGGAACTTGAGGGTTATGGTGATGCCCTCTTCTTCGCACATCGCCTGCCACACGAAGTCGAAGCGACTAGCCGGTGCCATGGTTTTCGTGTGCAAGGCTCAGGAGTTTAGTGTTCAGATGGGTTTAGGGTTTAGGGATTAGGGTTTAGGGGTATAGGGTGTAGAGTGTAGGGTGTAGGGTGTAGGGTGTGTGTTTGTTTTTAGGGCTTAGCGTACCTTAGCCCTCCCGAAACCCTCAACCGCCCTACTCCCTGAAGATGAAGCCTTTTGAAACCCTAAGCAAGGCCGAGCTTTCTTTGTTTGGCGGGGGGGAGAGGGGTGGGAACGTGAATGTAAGACTCCATAGCTGTAGCAGTGACCGACAGACTCACTCTGAGGTCTCTCAAGCTAAATGCTATATGTTATGCGAATTACACACCATGTAGTCTATTCTGTATGTATATATATATATATATCTATACACACATACATGAATTGCACAGGATACGTTATCAACTCAGAAAGTCAGGAGCTACAGATGCTACTTAGAAGGGCCCCTTGGGCCTCGGCTTGCGACGGCTTATGAATTTGCGGGCTGCCGGGGTTCAGGGATTTAGGGGTTTAGGATTTAGGTGGATCCGGGCTGTACCTAAACCGCTAGGTTCTTCGGCCTGCTCGCGCTTGAAGGCCGCTTCAATGAAGAACCTTGGCTGCTGCGATGACAGGGCCTAGGGTCGGCTTTGAGCGACAGAACGGGTTTTTGCTGCGTCCTACGTTGATAGCCAGGATGGGGTATCACCCTTCTCTTGGCTTGCAAGGCACCTTGCGGAAACAATGTGTGACGCAGCAGCAGTCCGCCCTGGCAGCGACCGCCAAGCTGCTCAAGCTGATGGTAGTGGTTGATAGAGCCAAAGAGATTTCCATGCATCAGTGACCCTCGGAGTCCAAAACGCATCGGTTTGGTCCATGATTTAGTGAGAACTGACATCGGCGACAGCTCTTCTGACCGAAATGGACAAAGCCGCCCGTCACAAAGAGGCGGCACTCCGCCGGGGCTCCAAATGAACCGGCCCCTGTTCCTGAAGCGACTTCTCGTTTCGTTGCTCAAGCTGATGGTAGTGGTTGATAGAGCCAAAGAGATTTCCATGCATCAGTGACCCTCGGAGTCCAAAACGCATCGGTTTGGTCCATGATTTAGTGAGAACTGACATCGGCGACAGCTCTTCTGACCGAAATGGACAAAGCCGCCCGTCACAAAGAGGCGGCACTCCGCCGGGGCTCCAAATGAACCGGCCCCTGTTCCTGAAGCGACTTCTCGTTTCGTTGCTCAAGCTGATGGTAGTGGTTGATAGAGCCAAAGAGATTTCCATGCATCAGTGACCCTCGGAGTCCAAAACGCATCGGTTTGGTCCATGGTTTAGTGAGAACTGACATCGGCGACAGCTCTTCTGACCGAAATGGACAAAACTGGCGCCCGTCACAAGAGGCGGCACTCCGCCTGGGCTCCAAATGAACCGGCAGCCTCTTCCTGAAGCGTGGTTGATAGAGCCAGAAGAATTTAATGCAAGCGCTGTCTTTCGACAGCGCTCTGAATCCTAACACGGTTGCGCGATGGAACACTGCAGCTCCCTTGGGTAATGCCGAAAGCAGATGCCACTTGGGGCCTGACAGCCGGCGACCGTCACAGGAGGTGGCAATCTGCCGTGGCTCTGGTAAGGGATCAAACTGAAACGGCAGTCTGTCCCTGTGGCAAGCCACAGCTGAAGCGACTTCTCGTCAAGTGGATGCATACTGCTTGTCTTTCGTGCTTGTCTTTCTGTAACGATGCAGACGTCCGCAAAACAGCACCGCTCTGAATTATAACACGGTTGCGCGATGGAACACTGCAGCTCCCTTGGGTAATGCCGAAAGCAGATGCCACTTGGGGCCTGACAGCCGGCGACCGTCACAGGAGGTGGCAATCTGCCGTGGCTCTGGTAAGGGATCAAACTGAAACGGCAGTCTGTCCCTGTGGCAAGCCACAGCTGAAGCGACTTCTCGTCAAGTGGATGCATACTGCTTGTCTTTCGTGCTTGTCTTTCTGTAACGATGCAGACGTCCGCAAAACAGCACCGCTCTGAATCATAACACGGTTGCGCGATGGAACGCTGCAGCTCCCTTGGGTAATGCCGAAAGCAGATGCCACTTGGGGCCTGACAGCCGGCGACCGTCACAGGAGGTGGCAATCTGCCGTGGCTCTGGTAAGGGATCAAACTGAAACGGCAGTCTGTCCCTGTGGCAAGCCACAGCTGAAGCGACTTCTCGTCAAGTGGATGCATACTGCTTGTCTTTCGTGCTTGTCTTTCTGTAACTACGCAGAAGTCCGCAAAACAGCACCGCTCTGAATTATAACACGGTTGCGCGATGGAACACTGCAGCTCCCTTGGGTAATGCCGAAAGCAGATGCCACTTGGGGCCTGACTGCCGGCGACCGTCACAGGAGGTGGCAATGCTCTGGTAAGGGATCAAACTGAAACGGCAGTCTGTCCCTCTTCTCGTCAAGTGGATGCATACTGCTTGTCTTTCGTGCTTGATTTTCGTGTAACGATGCAGAAGTCCGCAAAACAGCACCGCTCCGAATCCTAACACGGTTGAGCGATGGAACACTGCAGCTCCCTTGGGTAATGCCGAAAACAGATGCCACTTGGGGCCTGACAGCCGGCGACCGTCACAGGAGGTGGCAATCTGCCGTGGCTCTTGTAAGGGATCAAACTGAAACGGCAGTCTGTCCCTGTGGCAAGCCACAGCTGAAGCGACTTCTCGTCAAGTGGATGCATACTGCTTGTCTTTCGTGTAACGATGCAAGAGTCCGCAAAACAGCACCGCTCTGAATCCTAACACGGTTGCGCGATGGAACGCTGCAGCTCCCTTGGGTAATGCCGAAAGCAGATGCCACTTGGGGCCTGACTGCCGGCGACCGTCACAGGAGGTGGCAATCTGCCGTGGCTCTGGTAAGGGATCAAACTGAAATGGCAGTCTGTCCCTGTGGCAAGCCACAGCTGAAGCGACTTCTCGTCAAGTGGATGCATACTGCTTGTCTTTCGTGTAACGATGCAAAAGTCCGCAAAACAGCACCGCTCTGAAATCCTAACATGGTTGCGCGAGGGAACACTGCAGCTCCCTTGGGTAATGCCGAAAGCAGATGCCACTTGGGGCCTGACTGCCGGCGACCGTCACAGGAGGTGGCAATGTGCCGTGGCTCTGGTAAGGGATCAAACTGAAACGGCAGTCTGTCCCTGTGGCAAGCCACAGCTGAAGCGACTTCTCTTCAAGTGGATGCATACTGCTTGTGTTTCGTGTAACGATGCAGAAGTCCGTAAAACAGCACCTCTCTGAAATCCTAACACGGCGCGATGGAACACTGCAGCTCCATTGGGTAATGCCGAAAGCAGATGCCACTTGGGGCCTGACAGCCGGCGACCGTCACAGGAGGTGGCAATCTGCCGTGGCTCTGGTAAGGGATCAAACTGAAACAGCAGTCTGTCCCTGTGGCAAGCCACAGCTGAAGCGACTTCTGGTCAAGTGGATGCATACTGCTTGTCTTTCATGTAACGATGCAGAAGTCCGCAAAACAGCACCGCTCTGAAATCCTAACACGGTTGCGCGAGGGAACACTGCAGCTCCCTTGGGTAATGCCGAAAGCAGATGCCACTTGGGGCCTGACTGCCGGCGACCGTCACAGGAGGTGGCAGTCTGCCGTGGCTCTGGTAAGGGATCAAACTGAAATGGCAGTCCGTCCCTGTGGCAAGCCACAGCTGAAGCACAGCTGAAGCGACTTCTCGTCCAGTGGATGCATACTGCTTGTCTGTCGTGTAACGATGCAGAAGTCCGCAAAACAGCACCGCTCTGAAATCCTAACACGGCGCGATGGAACACTGCAGCTCCATTGGGTAATGCCGAAAGCAGATGCCACTTGGGGCCTGACTGCCGGCGACCGTCACAGGAGGTGGCAATCTGCCGTGGCTCTTGTAAGGGATCAAACTGAAATGGCAGTCTGTCCCTGTGGCAAGCCACAGCTGAAGCGACTTCTTGTCAAGTGGATGCATACTGCCTGTCTTTCGTGTAACGATGCAGAAGTCCGCAAAACAGCACCGCTCCGAATCCTAACACGGTTGCGCGATGGAACACTGCAGCTCCCTTGGGTAATGCCGAAAGCAGATGCCACTTGGGGCCTGACTGCCGGCGACCGTCACAGGAGGTGGGTAAGGGATCAAACTGAAACGGCAGTCTGTCCCTGTGGCAAGCCACAGCTGAAGCGACTTCTTGTCAAGTGGATGCATACTGCTTGTCTTTCGTGTAACGATGCAAAAACAGCACCGCTCTGAAATCCTAACATGGTTGCGCGATGGAACACTGTAGCTCCCTTGGGTAATGCCGAAAGCAGATGCCACTTGGGGCCTGACTGCCGGCGACCGTCACAGGAGGCGGCAATCTGCCGTGGCTCTTGTAAGGGATCAGATTGAAACGGCAGTCTGTCCCTGTGGCAAGCCACAGCTGAAGCGACTTCTCGTCAAGTAGACGGACGCTGCTGGATCCTATGCCAGAACCCACCGATCTTGAGAATGTGCTGAGGGCGTCCTACGCACAACCGGGTGCGAGGCTGGTGTAAGCGCTCGTTACAGTAGTTGATAAAGAGCTGCTCCAGCGAGTTGTGCTTGAAGGCCTGACAGAATGTGAAGTCCTCTCCAGCTTACTGTGGGATGAAGGAATGAACTATCAAAACTGAGTAGAGTAAAAGATAAGATTCTGGTGTTCGAGAGGTGTCTGGATATCAATATTCAAAAAAAGTTTGCCAAGAGGAAATATTGCGAAATAATCGCAGGTGCAATCATACCCCCCTAATCCGCTGCAAATGAACACTTAACAGTAAGGCAGAAACAGCTGTGATTGCAATCTCTGACTGGTTTGCACCGTCGGCGATTAGGCGCTCTCAACCACGTAGCATCCCTACATCCGAAATCCCTAAACCCTAAACCCTAACCCTACAGATCTCGCAAGGCCAATCAGGAAAGGGAACCTTAATGAGCGTCAGGGCGTTCGAGCAGCAGGGACTACAAAAAGGTCATCTTTACCCCCCCCCCCCCCCCCGGAACCCTGAACTCCTGGAACCCTAAACCCTAAACCCTGAACCCTAATCCCTAATCCCTAAACCCTAAGCCCCAAACCCTAAACCCTAAACCCGTGGCTAAACCCTGAACCCTAAAAGCCTTTCGGAAACGACCCTCCGCCGCGCCTCGAAGCCGAAGATGTCCAGGACACCGGCAAACCTCGGCGCTCGCAAGAGTTTGGGGTTTAGGCGTCAGGGTTTTTAGGGTTTGGGTCTGAGGGTTTAGGACGTTTAGGGTTCAGGACTTTGTGGGTTTAGGAGTTCTAGGGTTTAGGACTTTTAGGGTTTGGACTTTTAGGGTTTAGGACTTTGAGGATCTGGGGTTTGCTTAGGGTTTAGAGGCTCTAGGGTAGTGAGAGGGCTTGTCATGCGGGTTCGGGATCATGGAGGCCCCGTTTGGCTTACCGCTGCTCTGTGACCTTGGGTCGCTGACCCCTAGAGCCCTGAGAACCCCGAAACCCCAAAACGCCCCCAAACCCCAAACCCCAAACCCCAAACCCCAAACCCCCAAACCCCTAAACCCCTAAACCCCCAAACCCCAAACCCAGAGATACTCACAGCCAGCCTCGGCAGACTCGGGCCTGCCTCGCAAGCGTGTTGAGCCCACGGCGGGAGATCTGGCGACGTTGCTGCGCCTCGAACACGGAGCTGGGGTTTTAGTGGGTTTCGGGTTGAGAGGTTAAGGGTGTAGGGTTGAGGGTTGAGGGGGTTGAGGGTTGAAGGGTTGAGGGGTTGAGGGCGTAGGGTTGAGGGTTGAGGGGGTTGAGGGTTGAAGGGTTGAGGGGTTGAGGGCGTAGGGTTGAGGGTTGAGGGGGTTGTGGGGTTTAGGATCTCGGGTTGAGGGGTGTAGAAGGCTTAGATGGGTTTTTGTCGCGGCATGATCTACTTGTTGAGCTTCATTTCAACAAAGAAGTGGGGATTCGGAACCCTGAGGTTCTGCTTCGGATGCACTGCTGCGAATAAGTAAGCAAATTCCTGCCATTCTCCGCCCTGTTGCTTTTATGTTCTTCCTACCACTAGTACGTAGGAACCCCAAACCCTAAACCTTAAACCCTAACCCTAAACCCGAAACCCGAAACCCCAAACCCTAAACCTTAAACCCTAAACCCTAAACCCGAACCCTAAACCCGAAACCCTCCACGATCTCGGGGCCTCCCCTGCTGCGGGTGTTGATCAGGCGCACGGCCCAGAGGAACAGCGCCTGTGAGCGCAGCTAAGGCAAGCTGCGGGATGCCCAGAAGGACTCCCGAAGCGGGGGGTCGGAGCCCTGTTTCGGGCTTCGGGCTTAAGGGCTTTAAATTTTTGTTAGGGTTTAGGGTTTAGGGACTTGGGGTGGTAGGGTTCAGGGGCCTGGGGGGTGGGAAGGCAGCGCTTGAATCAACGTCTGGTTTCAGCACAAAGCCAACAGCGCTGATGCAGCTTGATGCTTAGGTGGTTCCGGCTCGCAGGCCGCGAATTTAAGCCTGATGTGGGCTTCTCCTCCCTAAAGCACCTAC
>CAJNDS010000104.1:122500-125000 GCA_905221605.1 Symbiodinium natans | reverse complement strand
TAAGGGGTTAAGGGGTTAAGGGGTTAACGGGTTAAGGGGTTTAGGGGTTTAGGGGCTGTTTAGGGGCTTAGGGTTTACGGTTTATGTGCGGTTTTTAGGGTTCAGGACTCGGCTGAGCTTCTTGGCGTGGGGTTAGGGCCCCCGGCCCCTAGACCCTAAGCCCCAGACCCTAACACACCTAGAGTCACCCCCTGCAGCCGTGTTCTCCTGTACAGCCGGAGCCTCAGGGAAAAGGTCCATGAGAAAACGGCCAGGAAGAAGAGCAGAGGGCAAATCGCGCCCCAGCAGGCCACCACCTGTGGGTTCAGGGTCTAGGGTTCAGGGTTCAGGGTTCAGGGTTCAGGGTTCAGGGTTCAGGGTTTAGGGTTTAGGGTTTAGGGTTTAGGGTTTAGGGTTTAGGGTCTAGGGTCTAGGGTTTGGGTTTTGGGTTTTGGGTTTTGGGTTTGGGGTTCAGGGTTCAGGGTTCAGGGTTTAGGGTTTAGGGTTTAGGGTTTAGGGTTTGGGGTTTAGGGTTTGGGGTTTAGGGTTTAGGGTTTAGGGTCCAACAGATCCTACATGGGGCCCCACCCTAAACCCTAGACCCGGAATCCAAACTGATCGAATGATCCAAGCCGCTGAGTAGCTGACGGCGATGTCAAGGAAATCGTTAATCCTAAGGCCCAATTTCCGGGAAATCGCCCGTGTACATGCGCGGAGGAGCTAACCAAACCGATTCAATTCCCAGGGACTAGCTGTTCAGGAGAGTTGGGGTCTGGTTTCTGTCTCAGGTGGGTTGATGCAACTCGCCCGGGAGTGTCAAGTAGTTGGGGCTGCCTAGGGTTTAGGGTTCAGGGTTCAGGGTTCAGGGTTCAGGGTTTAGGATTTAGGGTTTAGGGTTTAGGGTTTAGGGTTTAGGGTTTACTCACGACACTGGACATCTACGTCTCGGGCCTTAGGATGAGGGTGTAGGGCTACGGGCAGATGAGGGCCTGGTGGATTTTGGATTTGCTTCACCCAAAGCGAAGGTCCCATTGAATGAACGTCGGACTCAAACTTATAGACCCCTAGAACCCCAGACTTGGTGCAGCTAGCGTCAGGTCTAGAAGTCGGGGGTGAGCTGTCAAACCAAAGGTTGAATAAGTTCAATTGCAACAGTTGTAGCAGGAGCGGTACTCGCAATAGGATGGCAGGCGTGGTCGTGTCGTCGCGGCAATAGAAAGTACATTGTAAAAAGAAGAATGGCAAAGATGAAGCTTAATCGTAGAAGAGCAAAAGGGCATTAGAGGTGTGGGGATATTGTTGTCACACAAGGCAGCAAAGCAACAGGGCGATGGAGCCATGGAGCAATGGAGATCTAGACCAAGAGAGCACAAGGGCAAGAGAGTGATGCAGCAAAATAGCACAATAGAGCAAAGAGTAATGGAGCAAAAGAGCGATGGAGCAATGGACTACCCGAGTTCTAGGGTCATTGAGCAACCTGGTTGTGCCATAGAATAGTAGGATAGCAAACTACTATAGCAGAATGTCACCTTAGAAGTACAGTAGTGTGGTGGTAGTAGTAGTAGTAGTAGTAGTAGTAGTAGTAGTAGTAGTAGTCGTCGTCGTCGTCGTCGTCGTCGTCCTCGTCGCCGTCGTCGTAGTCGTAGTCGTAGTCGTAGTCGTAATCGTAGTCGTGGTCGTAGTCGTAGTCGTAGTCGTCGTAGTCGTAGTAGTCGTAGTAGTCGTGGTCGTCGTAGTCGTCGTAGTCGTCGTAGTAGTCGTAGTCGTAGTCGTAGTCGTAAGCACTCCGGCTCAGCTGTGTCCCAGCAGCGGGACTTATAGTTGTGGAGATGTAGCATCTATGCCATGGAGCGAACCTTTCGGTGGAGTCCGGCTCCGAAACGTGATGATCACAGTCCTATAGTGCAGCGAGCCGCACTAGCGCTACTGTTGACGCTCGCCAGCTGGGTGCCTTTTGGCCCCAACAAAGGGCGCATGGGTCGACTGAAAGCCGTTGCCCCTGGCTTGCCAACGCGTCAGTCTGAAGCTAGCCCCGTTGCAAGTGCGTGTTTACTAGCAGCTAGGAGTTGGCACAACTTCTCCTGCAGTTGGTGCAAGCGAGAGGTCGATACCGCCTGCATCCCTCCTGGGTGCGCGCCGTCAGGCCGCCCCATTGAGAGCACGCTCGTCAGCTGGGTGCCTCTTGGCCCCAACAAAGGGCGCATGGGTCGACTGTGTGCCTTTGGCCCTGCGTGGCTACCTGGGCGCGCGCCGTCAGGCCGCCCCATTGAGCGCATAGTGCCACACCTCCTTTTAGATAGCCGGCCCGGTCCCAAGTCCGGGGTGGGATGCCGACTGACGACTCTACTTATATTGCTACATTGTCAGGTGTCCCGCAGTGTGAGGGTTCCAGCTCTTTCCGTTGGAGCTGGGGAAGGCAACTCCCTTGCCTATCAGCGACGACTTCAGGTGCCGAAGCTAAACGGAGTTCAGGTCACAGATGGGAAGCAGGGACCTACTCACAAGTGGAACCGATGTGTCA
>CAJNDS010000104.1:52500-117500 GCA_905221605.1 Symbiodinium natans | reverse complement strand
GGGTTTTGGGGCTTAGGGTTCTACAGGGCTCGGGCCCCCCAAATCGGGCATGCCGCGGTGTTGAGTTGGGGGTGCGAGGTGTGCCCCTAAACCCGAAACCCCTCAACCCTAAACCCCTAAACCCCTAACCCTAAACCCTAAACCCCTCAACCCTAAACCCCTAACCCTACATCCCCGAGGCGCTGCGAGAAGAAGGGGAAGTTGCCAACGAAGAGCTTCACACCAGCCAGTACGACGGCAAGCTTGTCCTGGGTTTTCTGGCTTGAGGGTCCTTAGGCTTCAGGGCTTAGGGCGGTTTAGTTTAGTGTTTAGGGTTTAGGGTTTAGGGCTTAGGGCTTAGGGCTTAGGGCTTGGGGCTTGGGGCTTGGGGCTTAGGGCTTAGGGCTTAGGGCTTAGGGCTTCGGGCTTAGGGCTTAGGGCTTAGGGCTTAGCTTTCACTCTAAACCCCGAATCGCAAGGCCTAAACTCCGGTTGAGGACAGCTGCAGGAGGCGGTACCTTCCAGAAGGCTTACATTGGCTTATATACATTAACAGAATAGCATGTGAACCCGATCAGTAGTATAAGGCTAGGGGCTCTATGGGTATCCACGTTTAGGGTTTAGGGTTTAGGCTTTGGGGTTTGGGGTTTGGGGTTTAGGGTTTGAGGTTTAGGGTTCAGGGTTCAGGGTTCAGGGTTCAGGGTTTAGGGTTTAGGGTTTAGGGTTTAGAGTTTAGGTTTAGAGTTTAGGTTTAGAGTTTAGGATTTAGGGTTTAGGGTGTAAGGTTTAGGGTTTAGGGCTGCACACCTAGACTTGTTTTAGGTCTGGGGAGGCTCGGAGACTCGGCGTAACCCTGAGCCCTCTTAGGATTGTGCGCAAAAGCTGGCATGCTGCGCCCACAAAAGCGAGCGCGGCCATTTTTTTGCAGTCTCCACCTGTGGCCTGGACCCCTAGACCCTAAATCTCAAACCCTGAACCCTAAAGCCTGCACCCTGAACCCTGAAGCTCTAGACCCTCATCTTCCACAAAGGGGGCTTGGCATGTTCCCGCCCCAAGAAAGTCCCGCTGCTCTGGGGCGAGACACGCGAACCATAGGAGTGCTCAGCTATTCCATTCTTTTGTTTTCTTGTTTTCCTCATGTGTTTTCTTTTTTTTGGGGGGGGGGGGGGGGTTTTTGCTGCTTTGTTTTGGGGAGGGGGAAGGGGGGGCTGTTTTACAGCTGTTGCAGCAGCGGAGGGTTTAGGGTTTGAGGGTGTCGAGTTTAGGGCTTGGGGGCTTCGGGTGTCCTCCATCTCTTCCTGTGTCCGGTGGTTCTCCAGCTTCACCAAGACTGGGGCCAGGTAGGTCCAGGAAAGGCTTCCCACCTTCATGGAGCCGCGGGTTTAGGGGGCAGCCCTCCACGGAATTGCCGTGCAGATACTTGTGCGGGTTTAGGGTAGGGTGTATGGGTTCTAGAGCATATCCTGGAGACGCTGGTTTCGTGTCTTGAGTTTGGGGCTTGGGGTTCTCGAAGCATCGAATGAAGCCCGAAACGCTTCTCCCCCCACTATAACCCCTGACCTTGCAGCCTGAAGACCCTAAACCCTACATCCTACGACCTGAAAGCCTTACTGATACGCCTTCATGACCAAGCTGAGCACGATCGAGGACAACTGGGCGAAGACCGTGTCCTGACGGCAGCAGGACCAGGGTCATCTGAGCTTAGAAGCTGGTAGGTTTAGGGCGTTAGGGCGTTAGGGCGTTAGGGCCTTGGGGCCTTGGGGCCTTAGGGTCTTAGGGGGCCTTAGGGGGCCTTAGGGGGTCTCAGGGCCTTGCGGGCCTTAGGGGGTCTTAGGGACCTTAGGGCCTTGTGCTGGGGGGGGGGGGATCTACTGGTGGGGCGTCTTATTGCACACATCCTCCGCTGCATTGTACTGCTTGACCAGAATTACAGTTGCCACTGCGATGTACAGCGCCACGAAACCCACCGTGACGACATTGACGAAGATGGTGCAGGTCTCGTTCCGCCCATGCTTGTCCCAATCCGGGTTGTTCTTCACAAATGCTGCATGCTCCTTCACCTCTCGGGTTCAGCAAGCGTGGCTGTTGAAGGTAACCGGGTGAAGAAGCCCTCCGAAGTCCCTTTAAAGGAACCCCCCCCCAAAGCCCCCAAGCAAATCCCCGTCAAAAACAGCACCAAAACTCAGAGACGAAGCCGCGTTCCAGAGCTGCTCCGTGCGCCGGGCGTGGCGCCCGAACATCTGTGAGATGCAGGCGGCCCAGAGCGAGATGCCGCAGGCCAGCCCGGTCTTCACGTAGTCGATCTGGCTGTCGGGGATGATTTTGAAAACTCGCAGGATTGTAAAGAAGAAGCCGACGGCTCCAAGAGGCAAGAATGAGTATATCAGGTAAGCGCCGTACTTGAAGAAGAAGGTGATCTCCTCCCCAAAGTAGGCCCGCAGGGGATGCATCAGATCTCCGAAAAATGGGTTCAGCCAATTCTTGATGTGCAGCCCCGTCTCATGCAGCTCCCTCATTTGCGAAGCACGGGGGCAGGGAAAGGAGCACTTGATGACCCCCTGATGCTCCATTTCGTCCAGCTGCACCCAGAGGCAGAACCAGTGCTGCAACAGTTGGATGGCATCCATCTGCGAGAAGTCCTCTCGCCAAAGGTTTAGGGTTTAGATGGGTTGAGATGGGTTGAGGGTTTGGGCGTGGGTTTTCAGAGGTTCTTTTGATCGAGGTTTGAGGTGAAGGTCATGGGGCACAGGGGCTGCCAGGCTTCTTATACCTGTGTACCTGTATACCAATGTATACCAATGATACCAATGTATACCAATGTATACCAATGTATACCAATGTATACCAATGTATACCAATGTATACCAATGTATACCAATGTATACCAACGTATACCAATAAAAACCAATAAAAACCCATAAAACCAATACAAAACCAATAAAAACCAATGTATACCAAGAAAAACCCATGGATACCTTTCCTTTCTTTAGACTCCTGAAAGATGTTCTTCCGGTGCATGTCGAAGGGGGCATGCGCCACGACCTCTGCTTGGAGGAGGGCTAAGGGCATTCGCTGGCGTTTCGACATCCAGTCGCAGCTTCGGGGTTTGAGGGGTGTCTTGTGAGGTCCCTGCGGCTTTTGTTTCGGATTCTTCGGCTCAGGGCTTTAAAGGCCTACAGGTCAGATTACAGCTTTGCCCTGGAAAGCGTTCGGCCATAAAACTCCTCGCGTTTGACCCAGTTACCATGTGGCCGTCGGCGTTCTTGAGGGGCTCACCCCCAAGAAAGGGCCCATGCTCGGCCACAGCTTCGTAGACCGTTGTCCTGGGCATCTGGGGCGCGTGGGCCTCCTGAAGGGTCCCAGGAGCCTAAGGTACCCCTGTTTGTTGGGGGTTCAGGGTTGAGAGCTTGGGCCGGGGGGCCGCTTCACTTGCAGCGCTGTGGATGACTACACCCGCCTCCCAGGGCTTCTTAGAGTTGCCATTCGAAAGCATTTCACTTGCACAAACCTCCCTGCTCGTAAAACTATGCGTATATAAAACTACATAAGCATATAAACTATTGTTATGTATACTTATTTATACTTTTATATGTGTGTATATATCTATATATCTGTATATCTATATATCTATATATCTATATATCTATATATCTATATATATCTATATATCTATATATCTATGTATCTATATATCTACATATCTACACATCTACATATCTAGATATCTACACATCTATACATCTATATATATCTATATATCTACATATCTACATATCTATATATCTATATATCTATATATCTATATATCTATATATCTATATATCTATGTATCTATATATCTATATATCTATCGCTACCCCCCCCCCCTCAGCGACCTACCCTTTTTAGGCCTTTTTTGCAAAAAGAGAATAACGAAGGCCCAAAAGTCGCGTAGTTAATCACCGGGAAATGAAGGACATCTATTGGCACACCCACCTCGCAAGCCCCGATAAGCCACAGCATTGGATTAATCTATATTTTGAATCTGAAGCGGACAATGCTGTTTTTAGGTATTTAAATCTTTGGTGTTTTCTAGGCAAATTGTGCGTTTAACGGGCAAATAATGTTTTGTTGAGCAACTTAGATGTTATATATATATATATATATAATTGTGTTTGTACAAGGCAAAGAACTAATCAAATACTATCTGACAAGTCCACTGAAATACCTTATGTTTACATATTCATGAAACATTGTGCTTATTATTGTATGCGAATTTAACTCCTGGAGTATTAAGTAAAAAGCCCAATCTGACTCAAGCGAATACTATTCAAAATACCATACTCAACTACAATATGAAATAAACACGAACGGCAACGGAAGCGATTCTACTTAAATAACAATGCAAAAGACTTCTCAAGTACTAAATAAAGACCACTTATATACCTTCCTAGGAAAGTAGTTCGTAAAGGCCATAGCACAAGAATACTGCTTTGTACATAAAAGTACACTGTAATAACTTATGTTTACATATTCATGAAATATTTCTTGTTTTGAGATCATCATTCTATGCGATTTATCTACTAGAGTAAGTATTTGAGTAAATAGCCCAATCTGACTCAAATGAACACTATTTAAAATACCATACCCAACCAAGATGTGAAATAAAAACAAATGGAAATAGAACACTACTCAAAATACCATACCCAACTACAATTTGCAATAAACACTAATGGAAATAGAAGCGGTTCTACTTACATAACGATGTAAAAGACTTTCTCAAGTACTAAATAAAGACCGCTTATACACCTTCGTAGAAATATAGTTAGTAAAGGCCATGCACAAGAATACTGCCTTGTACATAAATAGAATGTGTGCTAGGCAAAGTATTAATCAAATACTATCTGAAGAGTCCACTGAAATATCTTATGTTTACATATTCATGAAATAGCGCCCAACTTGACTCAAGTGACTACTTTTTACAGGACCATACTCAACCAAAATACAAAATAAACACTAACAGCAACAGAATCGATTCTACTTGAGTAACAATGAAATCGTTGTTTCTGAGGTATTTCATTAAGACCACTTATATACTATGTCCGAAATTTGCAGAAGCAAGCTTAAAAATGCACAATCTTCCTAGAAAAGTACTTAGTGAAGGCCACGCACAAGCAAATTCGCAAGTACAAAAACACACTTAAAAATGCGTAGTTATTGCCACGTAAAGGCGAACCAAAAAACCAAAATACCAAAACCAAAAAAAAAAACCAAAAAAACAAAACCAAAAAAACCAAAAAAAACAATTTTCCGGAACTCTTGGAGAAGCCTCGTAGGGATTCCTGAGAGTTCCGGAAAATTGGTGTTTTTGGTTTTTTTGGGTTTTTTTGGTTTTTTGGTTTTGGTTTTTTTGGCCTTTTTGGTTTTGGTTTTTTGGTCTTTTGGGTTTGGTGTTTTTGGTTTTTTAATTGCCCGTGTATTCGGATTTTAGTTTCACTTTAGTACGCGCTATATTGCACACCGAGTTTGCTTGCAGTGCAGCTGGATGACTTAAGACAAGGCGAAAAAGGGTAGGTCATTGGGGAGGGGGTACCATATCTATATATATATATCTATATATCTATATATCTATATATCTATATATCTATATATCTATATATCTATATATCTATATATCTATAGATCTATAGATCTATATATCTATAGATCTATAGATCTATAGATCTATAGATCTATAGATCTATAGATCTATAGATCTATAGATCTATAGATTCTAGAGAATCTATAGATCTATAGATCTATTACATCTATGTAATCTATAGTATCTGTATAGCTGTAGTCCTGTATATCTATATATCTTAAATATATCTATTATCTATATTCTATATATCTATCTATTTATTATCTATATATCTATCTATTTGATATATCTATATACTTATATATTATATTTCTATATATAACATGCGTATGTGTATAATATGTCTATTCAGAAACCACTATACATAATTATTAGAAGTAAAGTAAAGAAACATATTATATTAAATTAAATCATATTATATATTATATAAATTATTATATATATTATTATTTTATCTTATAGCTATACTTATATTTAGATTCATGTTCATATTTCTATTTATAGTTTATACTTATATTACGTTCCTATTTATTTTATAAATTTGTATCTAATAATTATGCTTATACTTATATTTATATGTATCCTTTAGACTTATATTAGAATTGACACTTCTTATATCTATATTTATATTTGTATTTATATTTATATTTATATCTATATTTATAATTAATTTTGTGTTTATTTTTAGTTTTATATGTATACATAGATTTATATTTCTACTTATGCTTGTATTTGTATTCGTATTTCTATTTCTGTTTCTATTTCTCTATTTCTATCTCTACTTCTATTTCTAATTCTGTGATACTTTACTTTATATTTATACTACGTATACACAAGACAGCAAATAATCCCCACCCCCTTAAGGGGGGGGGGTAACCCCCCCCCCCCCCTTGTCGCCAGCATGAAAAAATTTCAGGATTTTGCTGTTGCCTGGTGGGCCCCCAAGGTCTTTGAAATTTCAGCCAGGGGTTTTGAAGGGGAGGTAGGTAGGTCGAACAATGGCCTGTCCCGATGGTACCACGTCCCCGGCTCTCGCTCTCACCCTCTCTCTCTCACTCTCTCTCTCTCTCTCTCTCTCTTTCTCTCTCTCTCTCTCTCTCTCTCACTCTCTCTCTCTCTCTCTCTCTCACTCTCTCTCTCTCTCACTCACTCTCACTCTCACTCTCACTCTCACTCTCACTTTCTCGCTCTCGCTCTCGCTCTCGCTCTCACTCGTTTTTGCCCTCGCTCTCACTCGCTTTTGCTCTCGCGCTCACTCTCTTCGCGCCCAGGCCAATGTAGTTGGCGCGCAAAGCCACCTCAGGATTCCACAGCTAACCAGCTAAAAGCTTCCCCAAGGGGTCCGGGGAGTACTCAATACATGGGTGGGAGTCTCTCACTCTCTCTCTCTCTCTCTCTCTCTTTGAGTCTGTCGTCTGTCACGTTCTCCGCCTAGCAAAAAAAACGCCCTGGGGACGTAGTACCGACGGCCTGCCCAGGCAGCAACTGCCCCAGAACCTCCAACAATCTCTAGAGGTGGTATTTATGTGTACTTATGTGATCTTATGTGCTTCGTGGGTTGTTGTTTGTTTCGGTGTGTCTGTTTTAATGGTCTGCAGACATCCTCTGCCTTCCCCTGACGGTTGTGGTCCAGAATTCGATTCTGAAATTATTTTCAGCCGCTTACCCCCCGAATGTTGAAATTTCAGCCTGTTGCACCCACCCCCAGGTTTATCATGCCTCGGCGTCCAGCTAACCGCCTGAAATATTTCAAGGCCTCACCCCCCCCCCCCCTAAATTTCAAGGGTTAAGGGGGTGGGGATAGCAAATATATAAGTGTATAGTGATATTGCTAATTCTAGAATTAGATTTTCTTTACTATATATGTATGTACATGTACATGTATGTTGTTTCTTTCATACAAAGATTGCTGGAGAACACCGAGCTTCTTGAAGGGCATCTCAAACTTGAGGCTATCGGCCAGCTGCGCGATAGCTTCTCCGTTCAGTGGTAGATACAGCTTCACGAAGTCCTCGTCCTCATCGAGGCTGGCAAACTGACTGGCCTGGACACCACTCGCCTCGAGGATCTCCAGAAACCGGGCGCGGATGTCCTGCTGGTAAAGCTCCATGCTGATGGGTTCGTGAGGTTCCGCGCCAATGTATTGCAGCCGGCGAATGGCACGCCGACTCAGGGGGTTGTCAGGGTTCAGGAAGATGCGCCTGGCTTGCTTCATAGGTTCCTGAACCAACTCCTCAGGATCCACCGTGCCACCGACACGGCGACTTCTTGGGAAGATCACCACCATAGTGCAACTGTCCGCATCCATCTGCAGCAGCGGAGTTGGGCCAGGGAGTCGCTGGACCCCATTGTCATACTTGCTGTTCGCAGACAGCCGCTCGTAGCTGGTGCTCAGCTCTCTAACCATGTCGACAGGGACACCATGCTATGTTTCAAATCAGCACTGAGGGGGGGGGAGGGGGGCGAATCATGAGACTCAGCCACAAGGTCAGAGGTCAGTATGATTCAGTATGCCAGCTTGCGCCCTGTCTGAGTACGTTGCCTGCAGCGTTTCCGAAATGAATTGTTGCGTTTTGTTCCCTTGTTTGCATGAACTCACCAGCTGCTCAGACTAAATCTGGCATTCCCGAGCCGGGCAAGCTCCAACAAAACATCCTCCGAAGCCCTGCGCTTGCGGCCAACCTGCCCTGAAACTGAGATCTCTACGTGTACAACCCGAGCCGCTGCCCCAACTTATGGGATCATCCTCGGGGGGGGTTCCTGTTGTGGAGGGAGCCGCCTTTTGGTCCAGCTGGGTAACTGAGGGTGTGCGCACCAGGGAGATTGGGAAACATCCGCGCAACTGACCCTCCAGCTGTCGGCTGGGAGCCCCTCTCAGCTCGGGACGCTGATTTCCAAAAGGCCAGGGAACCTCAAAAGCCCCGGCCTCCCCGCAGAGCAGCGTCGCAGACCTCATGCTGCGTAGGTTTTGGGGCGTCGGTTTGGGCTTTCAGGGGGTGCTCTCGCATGGAGAAGCCCGGATGCCAAGATTCCGCGCTGCCCTTTCTCACGCCACCCTGAGCTTCCGTACTTACAGGGGAGGGGGGACGTTGCTCAATCTTACGCACGGCAAAGGGCCCAGAACTCAGACCTCAACATCCAGACGACAAGGGCAGAGCGTGTCTTAGAGCAGATTTAGAGTTCAGGGCCCTTGCAAAAGAAAGGACCTCCAAGCGCATGCCACCATCAATGTATGGTGCACTACCAATGTCACCTGAGTCTTGTATCCTGCAGAAAGGTTCAACCCCCAATCCTTAAACCCCTGGAACCCTAGAACCCTAGAACCCTAGAACCCTACAAGCCTACAACCCTACAACCCTAAAACCCGAAAACCCTAAAACCCTAAAACGCTTAAACCCCTAAACCCCTAAAACCCGAAAACCCCAAACCTCTAAACCCCGAAACCTCTAAGCCCTAAACCTCATGACCCTAAACTGGTGCCTAAAACCCTATAAGCCCCCAAAACCCCTTTCCCGGCGAGGTGCAACACATCCAGGAGACCAGCGAGCTGCTCCTCAGGGTTTAGGGTTTAGGGTTTAGGGTTTAGGGTTTAGGGTTTAGGGTTTAAGGTTTAGGGTTTAGGGTTTAGGGTTTGGGGTTTGGGGTTTGGGGTTTAAAGGTTTAGGGTTTAGGGGCTAGGGTTTACGGTGAAAAGCACTTTGGGCTCACGGGGGTTAGGGTTCGGCGTTCGGGCTTCGGGCCTAGGGTACAGGGTTTGGCACTTAGGAATTTGGGTTTTTTTGGGCTAGGGATTCATAGAGGTGTCAGGGCTTCTAGGGTTCGAGGGTTATAAGGTTTTGGGGCTTTTGGGCCTTTTTAGGTCTCAGTGTCCATATGAAGGGGGGTTGCTCAGAGTCCAGGGGGCGCAATGCTCGGTGCGGCCCTCTGGCTGAGGCTCCGGCGTCACCCGCGCCCACGGCGGCAAATGCAGATAGCAGCCTTGTGTTCCCTAAACATCCCTGAACCTTGAAACATTCCTACACCCTGCAACCCCTCACACTGTGGATCTCGGTTCTTCGGGAAGCTTGTTGCGTGTGCGCCGCTTGGAGCCCTAGATGCTTGCCGAGTGCAGGGATGCGTAGGGACTGGGTCGTCCATTGCTCCAGGGTTTAGGACACTTCCTTGTTTAGGCTGTAAAAGAAGAAAACTGCAGGGATGTCCTTCATGCTGTGGAACCATCGCATCCCTCGTTGTTTCGATGGGCCAGAAGTATCCTCGTGCGATGACGCGGTCCATTGAACACCGAGCCCACCTTTATCTACGTGCACACACACACACATACAGCCATCAGGTTTAAATGCCACCAGAGCCCGAAACCAAACACCTTCCAGCGATGCTCGCACAAAGCCTCACCCATCATTTTACGTTTCGGGATGTCGGGGCATGCGCATCAGGCCTGCACCCTTAAAGGAGTCTCCAACCCTAAGCCCAGCAAGCCCTGCAAAAACTTAAGACTCCAAAGCAAACACCAACTACAAACCAACACCACAAGAAGTCGGAAGCCTGTCTAAATACCCTCAACCCAAAATTGCCTTGAGAACGCCTACAGAAGCCGTGGTTGTGCGATTGGCCCCGTTGAGTCGCGTGCCGGTGCCAGTCGCCACCATCATCCATCCCCTCGACCTCCGGATGTGTGGTTTAGGGCCAAAGGTTTAGGGTTTAGGGTTCAGGGTTTAGGGTTGCGGCTTCGGGGTTCCAATCTCAGAAGCAAAAGGACCCCTTCGGTTCTGGGCTTTTTCAGGGTTTTGGTAAACCCCTAAATACCCTTACAAACCCCTCTTCCCGATAAGCACCAAAACGCTCAAACCCTAGAACCCTAACCCCCCCCCCTTCAACCCTAAAGCCCTAAACCCTAAAACCCTAAACCCTAAACCCTAAAGCCCGAAAACCCTAAAGCCCTAAAACCCTCAAACCCTAAACCCTAAACCCTAAAACCCTGAAACCCCAAAAGCCCTGAACCCCCAAAAGAGCCCCCAAAGACCCGACCTCCAGGATGCCACCCCCGCGCAGCATGGCCTTGAGCTTGCTGGGGGGCTTATTTTTGTTTCATAAGGGTTTTGGGCTTGAGGGTTTTAGGGTTTAGGGCTTTAGGGTTTTAGGGTTTTAGGGTTTAGGATTTAGGGTTTAGGGATTTTAGGGCTTGTTGAAAATATTGAGGGTTCAGGTCCGGAGAAGTTTCGAGGGAAGCTTCGAGGAGTTCCGGGGAAGTGTCCAGGGCAGCTTCTGTTTTAAACTTCTGAACAAGTTCAGGGGCTTGAGGGTTAAGGGTTTAGGTTTTTGGGGTGGGACATCCTTACAACTGCCTGCTACTTAGGGTACTTAGCTGCTGAGTACATAAGCCCCAAAAAAGTGTACACTTTCAGTTCTATAGGAGATTGTAGTATCCCAAAAAGTGTACAGTGTGCCCACTCAGCTACTGAGCTTCGGTTTTAAGGGTTGAGGTTTGCTTTTAAAAAAGGATGCAGGGATGAGGGTTTCTTGGGGAATACGTGCTCAAGATTGCAAGGACTCGCGCATCTAAGCTTGGGCATCGGTGATGTCGGGTCTAAGAGAGACATAGACAAACTGCAGGGGTAATGGGAGCTGGAACCACAGCTCCCCGTACGAAACTCCAAAGCAACCTCACACCTCAGCCCCTCAGATCTAAAGCCGAATCACACCCTCAAGGTCCGCAATGCTTAAGTTCTAGATAGTAAGATAGCACAACTGGTTTAGGGCTTGGGGAAGGGTCGAACTCTTAAAGCATGCGCGCTCCCCCCAATAAGCTCCGAAGCCGCAGCTTCCCTCTCGGCGCTTTGGCCCCCCGGCATAGTCCTGCGGGCTGTGGCGCAGCTTGTGGATTCGCCGCTGCTCCTTGACAAAAGGCGCGCACTTCGACGATGGGAGGGGGGGACTTGGGGGGGCCAGGGGGGCAGGGGAGGGTGGCTATGGGCCCTATGGGCCTCACATGAATGATGAAGATGTAAGGCTGCGGGATCCTCGGTTTGATCTTCTTTGTGTTTTTTCGGGGGGGGGAAGGGGGGGGGGGAAGGGAGGGGGGGAAATAGCGCCACCCCACCCCCCCCCCCTTCCACTTCGAGACGATGTGGCGTTGGGGTGGGGGGGGGGTTTTGGGTTGACGAAAACTTTCGAATCTCTCTGTCTCTCCCGCTTCGTGGCTGAGGGGGTTTGGGTAAACCTCGCAACCTGAACTCAAAAGCACCTCAGCACATAAACCTTGCACCCCCCTTGTGACTTTCCAGACTCCGAAACCCCAAGCCCCCCAACCCTTTGGCACCCGAAACTCCCAGACCCTTAGATCTGCCCCACAAGCTTGAATTCGACTTGGTGCACCTCGGTGACACCCACGAGCAGCTGGTAGAAGACGTGAAAATTCCGCTCTCCGGGCGCTTGCAAGACCACGCGGGACCTGTCATCCGAGCTCTACATTTGGCCGAGGTAGTCGTTTGATACCTATGTCGCCAGAATGTGAGTTTTGGGCAGCTTGTATTATTGTAATCATAATCGCGCTGGGGTCATTTAAGCTGGGCCTCAATTGGTTCAACGGTTTGCTCAACGAATGCATGAAGATGCTGGGAGCCGCCCTTCCCATGATGTGGATGGACGCCAAGCAAACTTGGGATTTGCAGCAAAGGCTGAAGCAATTCTTCATTTAAGCTGTTGAGGAACCTCTCCAAGCCCCAAGCCCTTACCGCCCGAAATCTCGGCAAACTGCCGGAAGTTTCGGGGTGCCTTATGGGGTTTAGGGACCAGGCAAAGGCCCCTTTGCGACACGACCTTTTGTGGAGCGCACCAGACTTAGCCCGCATGGGTCGGTCTTCGACCCCGGACCTTTTTGAAGTCACGTGGGCTGTTTCTGGAGAAACCATCTAGGTTTCTGGCAGTTTCCTATGGGTTGACATGAGGGACATATACGTATGCAGGGTGCATTTTTGAATAGGTATCTTACATTGATCAACGGCCATGTGCTTTACGCGACTCCAACCGGATGACAGCAGGGCCCTCTTTGGGCCCATGCTCAGCATTAACGCAGGCCGCCGCACGCCCGCGATGCGGGCTCGACCGGCTCGTTATCAGCGCTGCCCTGGCCTTTGCCATCCCCGCTTGAGGGGGAAAAACACACCTGAAGCCCTATGTACATACAGGCTCTACATCCCCTAAAACCCCCCAAACCCCCCAAACCCCCTAAACCCCCCCAAACCCTCAGACTTGCCAGCCGCGGCGGCCCGTGCCCCCGATGTTCGGGAAGGGCTCGCCTCAAAGGCATCGTCGGTTCTTTCGGGGATTCAGGGGGGTTCCGGGTGCTCAGCGTCTGGAAGCAGCCTGGGACTCCTCATTCAGAATGTACAGGTTTACAGCGATGGGGGGCTTTTGGACTCCCAACCCCAGCGCAACAACGGCGATCTCAACGATGGGCCCTGTTCCGACCTACGTTCTTGGTTACGTAGGGCCTGGGTGCCAAAGAAAGGGCCCCCAAACTTAGCTAAGTCCCCCCCACCAACCCGCATCCTCAACGCCCATTTCTTAGAGCCAGGCGCGGCGCCTTGCTGATGCCTGCCACGCCATGAGTCGGGTGAAAATAGAGCTATTCCTGGTGCCTTGACTTCTCGAAAGAGCACAGCCAAAGCAAGGGCCTTTGGGCAGCTCGTCGTCGTCGTTGGCCATGTCGCTGAGAGTCTCCAGCGCAGGCTCGAAGAAGATAAGGTCCTTCCCGCTTAGGAGGTTCAGGGCATCAGGGCTCCACAGATCCTAAGGTCCCTCTAAGGTTATCATCAAGCCTGGGGCTGACCTCTGCAAGTGTCCAAGCCCAAGCACCTATAGTCCCAAGATAGCATACGCCCGAAAGGTCTGCACATGGGGGTGGCTAAGTTTTTCTGGGAAAACAAACAACAACTTTCCCAAGAGCTGGGGTCTTTCCCCAGCTTCTCCACCCCGCGCTCTAGAGCCACAGCTTTCTGCGTGCCCCTGCCGGCCTCTTGCAACGAGTCGTCCTCTTCCAAGCTTTGCAGGCTTGCTGCCCGGTCGGTTGCATTGGCTCGCCACATGGGCCTCCGGTTGGGATAGGTGAGGGAGCTGAGAGCACATCCATGTGACACAAAGCCATTTAGGGGAGGGGGGGGGGGGGGGGGGGGGAAGTCGGTGAGAGACTGAGGGCGCCAGATGGGTTATTAATGCTTTGCAGCGGCTGGTCTGGAACACGACAGGACCAAACTCCCCAAAACCAACTCCAAAGCCTGAAGTCCAGAACTCGAAACGCCCTTACAGCCCCTAAAGCTATCAACACGCACCTCCCCTGACAGGCCCAAAACTCCCAGACCCACAAGTCGCTGGCAGGCTCCGACTTTGGAGCAACAGGGAGCTGCTGAAATCCTGCCCGGCGCGTTGAGGCTCCGGGGCTTGGGGATTTGGGGCTTCGGGGGGGGGTCGAGGGTTTAGGTTTCGACAGTTTTCGCGTTCAGGGTCTGGGGGCGCAAGCCTTAGAGCAAGGGCACTAGGCTGGGATCGGGTGTCAAGGTTCACATAGGTCGGTTACTCAGTTCCTCCCAAAGGAGCGGAAACAAAGCGCTCTCAAAGCTCAAATCTTGGCGGCCCGCAAGCTCGCTCCCCCGAAAGAAAAAAAAAAGGGGGCCCCGACAAGAGGGGCACACCAAAAAACCAAAAAACAAAGAACCAAAAGGCACCGAAAGAGGGGGGGGGGGCACCCCCCTCCCCCTTCCCCCCCCCTCTTTCCTCCCCCCAACCCCCCCCCCCCCCCCCCCCCCTCTTTCCTCCCCCCAATCATCCTGAGCTCCCGGCCACCTCCAGGTCGACCTCCAGCTGGGCGTCCTCGCTCAGCTTCACCAGGCCACTCGCCTGCCCCCCCGGATTTAGGGAGGGTTTAGGGGTTTAGGGGTGTAGGGGTTTAGGGGTTTAACTCGGTGTTCTTCGGAGTTTTCGGAATTTTCGGGTTTCGTTTAGGGTTGTGTTTGGAAACTGAAAATCTCACGAGCAGGATCCCGATTTTTGAGTCCCTGCACCTCGAAACTGGGGATGGTTCTTCCAAACCCCCCCCCCCCCCGCGAACTCAGATTTTGGTGGCTTCGGAACACTCGCTGCTTATGTGGGTCCGAGTATTCTGTACGGAAACCGCGGACATTACCCAGAGCCTTGTCAATCGTACCGTGCCTATGACCCTTTCGCTTCGGATGCTTGGCGTCTGCTGGGATGGCTGGCATCGGGCCCGGCCGAAATGTTTTGCGTTGAATACGTATATACCTGCTCAGGCGATTGTAGTCAATGGGCTTCCAAGAAAGACTGAGTAAGTCTCGAACTTCAAAAGCCTCGAATACCGCGAATGCCATCCCCAACCTTTAGTGAAAATGAAGCGAAACTCCATGATGATCATCATCATCGTCAGCGTCATCCTCGTCGCAGCCGTCGCCATCACCATCAGCAATGAGATCTCTTACGCCCCGTTACCCCACCAAAACGTTCAAAAACCATTTTCCAACATGTCGGGACTCCAGAGTTGGCGTCAGCGACCCTAAAGCTAGCCAAGTCAGTCTTCAAGCTTTCCCTGTGCACTCGATCGGGCTCCTCCTGAAATCTGTGCAGAAGCCCTGCGAGGGGCTTAGAAGGGTTTTGCGGGCCAAAGCCAAAGCCCCCCCCCTCCTTTCCATGCAAATCTGCACTCCAAGGGATCGTTGCCTCCAGCTCTGCGAGCTTCTCCACGGCTGTTGCCAGCGAATCCTGGATCCAAACACTCGAGGGCCCTTCCCAAATCGAGGGCACCCCTTCTTCCGCCAAAGAGAAGAGTGGAACACGGGGCTACTGTGAACTCAGAACCCGGAATCTACTGCGAACTCTGAACCCGGAATCTGATAAGCCTGAACCCTCATCCAAGAAACCTGAAATCCCCCAAGCCCTATAAATACCGACTATACCCTAAACACCAAAACACTAAACCCTAAACCCCTAAATCTTGAACGCTGAAACATAAACTCTAACTACATCCTGAACCCTAATACCCTGGATGCGGAAGTAGCGTTTCACTCACGCCTGCTAACGGCTAACGCCTGCTATGCTTTCAAAACTATCCTTGACGCTGTCAAGCCTGCCATCTGCGCGACTAAACACTGCCGGAATCGTAGGTCGCACGCGGCTCCAAGAAAGCGTTTGGGAGGCAGAGTCTCTGGAAGTACTGGCAACACTGTGCTGGCTGGCACGGGAGGAGTCAAGGTAGTTTTGGAGGTTGCTGGTGCAAGGCAAGTAAGAAACAAACGAATATCCCGGCACCATGAAATCATAGCAGTCATGGCCGCTCTGTGTCCAGCACCGCCGTCCATGTGTTCCACGCATGGCGAGCGAGGTCTCGATTCCCACGGCCCAGAAAGATCTCCATTGGATGCCCTCGTATGCAATGGGTCAGCACAAGGCCACGTCAAGCGCGGCAGCGGCAGGTTGAACCCTAAACCCAAACTATCCTCAACTCTAAACCCCCGAGCCCTCAACTTCCCACCAAGACCCAGGCCAGACGAGTACCCAGGCGCCCCTCCACGACATCGAGGCTGGCCCCTGGGCACTTGGTTTTCTGGGAGTTTCGGGTTGAGGGCTTGGAATTGGGGCGGTTTCAGGGCTTTGGGAGCTTTGGGGCATTTGGGCTGACGGTAAAGCTTTGGGCTTCAGGGCTTTGAGAAGTTTAGGGTTCAAGGGCTGTGGGGGGAGGGGGCTAGTGGGGCCGCAATGGTGCTCCAGAGCAACAGAGCGATGCCCTCACACTCCGCCGACTGATGGCCGCAAGAACGTCCCCCCACAGGAATAGCCCCAAATATTGCCCTACTAACCCCACTACTACTGAGTCTTAGATTCTTGAGGGTACCCCCCTTGCCTGTCGGGGCAGCTTTGGGAAATCCCCAGTGAAATTGGGGCATCCTCTCGAAGCAGCTTCTACAGCTGAGTCAGGGGCACGCAGCTTTGCCGTCCATCTGGGCAGTGGGTAGCTGAGTGGTTACTATCGTTCCACTTTCGACCCACGGGTACAAGCGAAGTACTGCGAAGTTCATGCACCCGAGCTCAACACCCGGCCTCGTCTGGGCTCTTCTGAAGGGAGCTGATGAGGCGATCCATGCGCTGGATCTGCTCCGTGATCTCAGAACCACAGCATTCTGCGGCCATGAAGGGCCCTGCGGGACGATTTCCCGACCGGCTGAGGCCGCCACGGCGCTGATCTTCTTCAGGGGGACCTCAGTGCGGCCACACGCTTCCTCCCACGTAGATCTCTGGGATCCATATAGCCCAGGTTCTCTACGAAAAGAAGACGTAAGAACCTTATAAGACTTTCAAGAACCACACAGAACCATACTGACACACAAACCCCCCCAAAAGGGGCGGGGAGGTTTCGGAGGAGCCCCCCCAAAAAAAAGCCCTGAGCCAGCGGACAGTCACGGACTCCAGGAGCTGGTCGAAGCAATGGTTCACATGCAGAACCATCCGCCTCTCCGAAGCTTCCGGAGGGAGAGGTCTGCCACCCCCGTAAACCCCCGGGCACGAAGTCTGAGATCATGCCCCAGCTCCGGAATTCCCCTGTACCTTGCTGTTGCACTATCAAACCACGACCATGGGGTTGTGGTGCCTCCCCATGGCGCCTCCCCCCACTCTGGGCCAAACGTAACCCCTGAACCCCTGAACCGGGGCTTCGAGAATTCCGTTTCTCCGGGGCGTCACGCGCAATTGGCTGGGAATCATTCAAAAAATCCTTGGCTTCGTTGGGAACGAAGGCTTTGTTGGCAACGAAGGCAATGGAAATGTATTCAGTCGTTTTTTCCCTAAACCCCTCAACCCCTCAATCCCTAACCCTATGAATCCTACACCCTAGACACCCTAACCACCAACCATAAGGTAAACGTGGGCTTCGGGCTTGGCTCATGTCGTCTCGACACCTCGTGAGCCGATGGAAGTCGCCCGCCAGCTCCTGGCTTTCAGTTTAGGGTTGCATCTGGCTTCAAGGTTTTGGCCTTAGGATTTAGGGTTTCGGGTTTAGGGTTTAGGGTTTAGGGTTCAGGGTTTAGGGTTTCCTTAGGGGCTCTGCTGTCGGGATTTTGGGGTCTTGAACGTTTAGGAGTTTCAGGTTTCATGTTTAGAGTTTCAGGTGAGGGCTAGGTTAGGACTGATAAGGTTGAGGGTCGAGGGTCTAAGGGTACCTGTTGCTATTCAAATTGGTTTCATTAGAACCGAAGCCCAAGACGCTGTCGATTGGAAACGCCACAAAACCTCTACAGTCCCACACCCCCGTTTTACCTTTAGGGTTTAGGGTTAGGGTGCCTAACACCCTAACCTCGCCAAAACGGTGGTTTAAGAAGCCATCAATCACAGTCTCATTGGCATGTCCTCCTGCTTTGGAGAAAGATCTAAAGACTGGAAAAGTCGATAGCATCCAACGCGCAAAGGCGACACCCTAAGCCTCAGCCCGAAGCCCATACCACCGCAACGGCTGAGGCCTCAAAACCCCGAACCCGAAACACTTAAACCTCCGAACCGCTTAGACCTGTAAACCCCACAAGCCCCATACGCGTGCAAGCCCTGTAAGCCCCTGAACCGTCGCGACGAACGCGTAGAGTGGGGAGAGGCCTCTTCTAGCTTCAGGAGGCCCTTGGGGTCCACGGTGGCCTCGGAAAGGGGAGGTTTGGGGCGGGGATTTGGGGGGGGGGGTGGGGGAGGGGGGTGTGAAGTCTTAGGGCTTGGGGGGGTACAGGGTTTTAGGGCTTCAGGGTTTCAGGGTTTCAGGGTTTCAGGGTTTCAGGGTTTCAGGGTTTCAGGGTTTCAGGGTTTCAGGGTTTCAGGGTTCCAGGGTTTCAGGGTTTCAGGGTTTCAGGTCAACGATGGGTCTAGGGTTCTAGGGTTTCAGGGTCCAGGATGAGTTTCAAGGTTTTAAGGGGCCGTTGGTGCACGATTTGGGTCCCAGGCTTTGTTTGGCTTGCAAGTGATTTGACGGTTCCCCAGAGAGAAAACATGAAGAGAGAGGGAGAGAGAGAGCGATCAAACTAAAAATGAGAAAGGGAGAGAGAGAGAGAAAAAAAAAAAAAAAGCAGACAAAAAAGAAACGTCTAGTATATGTGTATACATTTTTGGGGGTCAAATGCGGCTAAAAAAAGGTACCAAGAAAAACCTAAAATCATCGACAGGAAGTGAAGCCACTACTGGGCATCCTAGCATCCGAGGTTTCCCCAAACTCGCGTCTGGGCCACACACCACGAGCCACCGGAAGCCCCGCAGAAACTCCTCGATGTTCACCAGGCCATCCTGCGACAGCTTAGGGGTTAGGGTTAGAAGAGTCTTACGGGGCCACGGGTTGGAATGCTTGAAAAAACAAAACTAAAACATCAAGATGTGATCATTTCATGACATTTCCGCCATGAGACTTTCATCACCCTGAGCATCGGAAAACCATCATGCCACCCAAACATCATCAGCATACCATCAGAACTTCATGCCTCAGCCTGAGCATTCGCAGAGTGCGCCCCGCGCGCGGGTGGGGCCCATGTTGGTGGGGGTGGGGCGGTGCACATTGCGCGGCCTTGAGCCCCGCCACGCCATCATGCGCATCAGCAGCCATCAGCAGCCTTCGGGCAAGTGAAGCCACCCCACGAGAGCGAGCATCATGAGCATCAGCTGCCTTGAGCCCCGCCACCAAAGCGAGCATCATGCGCATCAGCAGCCTTCGGGCAAATGAAGCCACCCCACGAGAGCGAGCATCATGAGCATAGCTGCCTTGAGCCCCGCCACGAAAGCCGGCATCATGAGCATCAGCAGCCTTCGGGCAAGTGAAGCCACCCCACGAGAGCGAGCATCATGAGCATCAGCTGCCCTGAGCCCCGCCACGAAGCGAGCATCATGCGCATCAGCAGCCTTCGGGCAAGTGAAGCCACCCCACGAGAGCGAGCATCATGAGCATCAGCCGCCTTGAGCCCCGCCACGACAGCGAGCAGCATGCCCATCATGCAGCCTTCGGGCAAAGTGAAGCCCCACGAGAGCGAGCATCATGAGTATCAGCTGCCTTGAGCCCCGCCACGAAAGCGAGCATCATGCGCATCATGCGCATCAGCAGCCCAAAAGCAACCAAAGCCACCCCACGAAAGGGAACATCATGAGCATCAGCTGCCTTGAGCCCCGCCACGAAAGCGAGCATCATGCGCATCAGCAGCCTTCGGGCAAGTGAAACCACCCCACGAGAGCGAGCATCATGAGCATCAGCTGCCTTGAGCCCCGCCACGAAAGCGAGCAGCATGTGCATCAGCAGCCTTCGGGCAAGTGAAGCCGCCCCACGAGAGCGAGCATCATGAGCATCAGCTGCCTTGAGCCCCGCCACGAAAGCGAGCATCATGCGCATCAGCAGCCTTCGGGCAAAGTGAAGCCGCCCCACGAGAGCGAGCATCATGAGCATCAGCTGCCTTGAGCCCCGCCACGAAAGCGAGCAGCATGCGCATCAGGAGGTCTCGGGCAAGTGAAGCCACCCCACGAGAGCGAGCATCATGAGCATCAGCCGCCTTCGGGCAAGTGAAGCCACCCCACGAAAGCGAGCATCATGAGCATCAGCTGCCTTCGGGCAGTGAAGCCACCCCACGAGAGCGAGCATCATGAGCATCAGCTGCAGCCTTCGGGCAAAGTGAAGCCACCCCTCGAGAGCGAGCATCATGAGCATCAGCTGCCTTGAGCCCCGCCACGAAAGCGAGCATCATGCGCATCAGCAGCCTTCGCGCAAAGCGAAGCTGCCCCACGAGAGCGAGCATCATGAGCATCAGCTGCCTTGAGCCCCGCCACGAAAGCGAGCAGCATGTGCATCAGCAGCCTTCGGGCAAGTGAAGCCGCCCCACGAGAGCTAGCATCATGAGCATCAGCTGCCTTGAGCCCCGCCACGAAAGCCGGCATCATGCGCATCAGCAGCCTTCGGGCAAGTGAAGCCACCCCACGAGAGCGAGCATCATGAGCATCAGCTGCCTTGAGCCCCGCCACCAAAGCGAGCATCATGCGCATCAGCAGCCTTCGGGCAAGTGAAGCCGCCCCACGAGAGCGAGCATCATGAGCATCAGCTGCCTTGAGCCCCGCCACGAAAGCCGGCATCATGAGCATCAGCAGCCTTCGGGCAAGTGAAGCCACCCCGCGAGAGCCAGCATCATGAGCATCAGCTGCCTTGAGCCCCGCCACGAAAGCGAGCAGCATGTGCATCAGCAGCCTTCGGGCAAAGTGAAGCCACCCCACGAGAGCGAGCATCATGAGCATCAGCCGCCTTCGGGCAAGTGAAGCTGCCCCACGAGAGCGAGCATCATGAGCATCAGCTGCCTTGAGCCCCGCCACGAAAGCGAGCATCATGCGCATCAGCAGCCTTCAGGCAAAGAGAAGCCACCCCACGAGAGCGAGCATCATGAGCATCAGCTGCCTTGAGCCCCGCCACGAAAGCGAGCATCATGCGCATCAGCAGCCTTCGGGCAAAGTGCAGCCACCCCACGAGAGCGAGCATCATGAGCATCAGCTGCCTTGAGCCCCGCCACGAAAGCGAGCATCATGCGCATCATGCGCATCAGCAGCCCAAAAGCAACCAAAGCCACCCCACGAAAGGAAACATCATGAGCATCAGCTGCCTTGAGCCCCGCCACGAAAGCGAGCATCATGCGCATCAGCAGCCTTCGGGCAAGTGAAGCCACCCCACGACAGCGAGCATCATGAGCATCAGCTGCCTTGAGCCCCGCCACGAAAGCGAGCATCATGCGCATCATGCGCATCAGCAGCCTTCAGGCAAAGTGAAGCCACCCCACGAGAGCGAGCATCATGAGCATCAGCTGCCTTGAGCCCCGCCACGAAAGCGAGCATCATGCGCATCAGCAGCCTTCGGGCAAGTGAAGCCACCCCACGAGTCCGAGCATCATGAGCATCAGCTGCCTTGAGCCCCGCCACGAAAGCGAGCATCATGCGCATCAGCAGCCTTCGGGCAAAGTGAAGCCACGAGAGCGAGCATCATGAGCATCAGCTGCCTTGAGCCCCGCCACGAAAGCGAGCATCATGCGCATCAGCAGCCTTCGGGCAAAGTGAAGCCACCCCACGAGTCCGAGCATCATGAGCATCAGCTGCCTTGAGCCCCGCCACGAAACACGAAAGCGAGCATCATGCGCATCAGCAGCCTTCAGGCAAAGTGAAGCCACCCCACGAGTCCGAGCATCATGAGCATCAGCTGCCTTGAGCCCCGCCACGAAAGCGAGCATCATGCGCATCAGCAGCCTTCGGGCAAGTGAAGCCACCCCACGACAGCGAGCATCATGAGCATCAGCTGCCTTGAGCCCCGCCACGAAAGCGAGCATCATGCGCATCAGCAGCCTTCGGGCAAAGTGAAGCCACCCCACGAGAGCGAGCATCATGAGCATCAGCTGCCTTGAGCCCCGCCACGAAAGCGAGCATCATGCGCATCAGCAGCCTTCGGGCAAGTGAAGCCACCCCACGAGTCCGAGCATCATGAGCATCAGCTGCCTTGAGCCCCGCCACGAAAGCGAGCATCATGCGCATCAGCAGCCTTCGGGCAAAGTGAAGCCACGAGAGCGAGCATCATGAGCATCAGCTGCCTTGAGCCCCGCCACGAAAGCGAGCATCATGCGCATCAGCAGCCTTCGGGCAAAGTGAAGCCACCCCACGAGTCCGAGCATCATGAGCATCAGCTGCCTTGAGCCCCGCCACGAAACACGAAAGCGAGCATCATGCGCATCAGCAGCCTTCAGGCAAAGTGAAGCCACCCCACGAGTCCGAGCATCATGAGCATCAGCTGCCTTGAGCCCCGCCACGAAAGCGAGCATCATGCGCATCAGCAGCCTTCGGGCAAAGTGAAGCCACCCCACGAGAGCGAGCATCATGAGCATCAGCTGCCTTGAGCCCCGCCACGAAAGCGAGCATCATGCGCATCAGCAGCCTTCGGGCAAAGTGAAGCCACCCCACGAAAGCGAGCATCATGAGCATCAGCTGCCTTGAGCCCCGCCACGAACGCGAGCATCATGCGCATCAGCAGCCTTCGGGCAAAGTGAAGCCGCCCCACGAGAGAAGGCATCATGAGCATCAGCTGCCTTGAGCCCCGCCACGAAAGCGAGCAGCATGTGCATCAGCAGCCTTCGGGCAAAGTGAAGCCGCCCCACGAGAGCGAGCATCATGAGCATCAGCTGCCTTGAGCCCCGCCACGAAAGGGAGCTTTCGTGGGGTAGCCTCCCTGAGGGGAGGGCTGCTGCGCAGATTTTGCAGCTCACGCGTGGGACACGAACGCGAGCATCATGCCCTTGTGCAACGCCTGCTTCAGCAATCTCGGCTCTGCCGAAGCGAGCATTGTCAGCATCACATGCCCTTGCTCTAGCTGATGGCTCTCCTTGCCAAAACCGGGTAGTTTTGGCAGCCTAAGCTATAATTTGCCCATGGGACTCGGAATAGAAAATGTAGAGCCCCAAAGGTGCTCATGGTTCGAGCTGAGCGAAGTCGCACCGACATCGGCATTCGGAGAATCGAGCAACCCAGGTGGGGGAGGGGTGATTCGTAGCAGCTAAAATCAGACCACGTTGCGATCAAACTTGCAAACAGCAGCAGCAAGGGTGGGCAGTCTTCCTCCATCCTTCTCAGAGCAACTGCCCCTCCTTGTCACCGTCCAGCCACTCGAAAAGCTCGCCCAGGTCCTATAGGAGCTCGGGTGATTTCGGGTTTCGGGAACGCGCAGGGCTTTCAAGGCAATAGAGTCTCCTGAGCATCGATGGAGGACTCCTCCATAACTGTCTTCATGATATCGGTGCACATCAGCATGTTGTTAAACCTTGCGCAGCACAAGCGCCGGAGGAGCATCGCTCAAAGGCTCCAGCCACCTACCCCTGAGGTCCCTGATGGTCCCTGGAACCTCAAGCACCTTGAAACTAGAAGCCACTTCTGGCTCCTCGAAAAGAAGAACTCCTAAGCTTCCAAAAAAAGATGCCTCCTCAAAACCCCCAAACCCTAAACCAAATCCTAAACCCTAAACCCCAAACCCTAAACCCTAAACCTTAAACCCTAAACCCTAAATCCTAATGTTTAAAACCCCAAATCCTAAACCCTAAACACTAACTCAAGCCGCGCGGCTCATCCTTAGAGACCTCCCCGGAGCCATCGGTGTCTGCCTCGAGCTGCACAGCTGGGTGGAAGGTTTAGGGTTTAGGGTTTAGGGTTTGGGGTTTAGGGTTTAGGGTTTAGGGTTTAGGGTTTAGGGTTTAGGGCTTTAGGGTTGAGGGGGTCTGGGGAACTAGGGGCTTAGGGTTTAGAGCTAGGGCTTAGGGTTTGGAACTATGATTTGGGGTTTAGGGTTTAGGGTTTTGGGGCTTGGGGCTTAGGGTTTAGGGTTTAGGGTTTAGGGTTTAGGGTTTAGGGTTTAGGGTTTAGGGTTTAGGGTTTAGGGTTCAGCATCTCCAGTTCAAGCATTCACTAGTCAAGCTTGCTACTCTGGTATCGAATATATACCCACCCACCCTTTGGATCCCATAAGATTAGAAAAATATTTTGGTTTTTAACGGACCCAAAACCCGAAATCTAATCTAAGGCCCACAATAGGCCCTTTATGCTCTTCGGGCCCTAAACCCTACGGTTTAGAAGCCCCTGTCGGTGAAGGCTCGGTTTTGGTCAAAAATCCAGAAGACGAGAGCCACCCAGAACCGCCGATTTCAGTACTAAAAAATCGCATTTTTAACTGGGACCCGGGCCGATCCTGGGGTCCCCCGCATTTGGGGTGTTTTTGGAGGCAAACTTTCCCTGAAAAACTTGAAAAACCTTGAAAAAACTCGGGGAAAAGGAAAATCACCATTGCCCACTTTTGAGGCCGAAAATCACCGTCGCCCACTTTTGAATTAGGGTTTAAATTCATTATGATAGAGAGGTTTAGGGTTTAGGGTTTAGGGTCAGTGGTTGGGGAATTAGGGTTTTCACTTTTTGGTCGGGTTCGCGACCCGCTGCCACCTGGGCCCCGGACACGCCGGAAGAAGTCCATCAGTACCTGGCAAAATGAGCGACTAGAGGGTTTAGGGTTTAGGGTTTAGGGTTTAGGGCTTAGGGCTTAGGGCTTAGGGCTTAGGGCTTAGGGCTTAGGGCTTAGGGCTTAGGGCTTAGGGTCTGGATTGTGGTCTTTGGTCAACCTCTTGGAGAGGTGTGCCGCGACTTTTTGGCTGCAGTCGCGACTGCACTTCGGGGCGCCTGGCTTCTCAGCACGGTTTGTGCGGCCCGTCTTTGCTGTCTCCTATGAGACAGGAAGTGGGGTGTCAGAGTCTGACGTCTGACGACTGGTCTTTTAAACCATATGTCGAAGCCATCACAAAAGGGCCGAAGAAAGGATTCGGAGACCTTCGCCGGGGCAGTCCACTTTTGGGACTGCCCCAAAGGCCTAAGCAGAAGTCTCCAGTGCCGAGCTACGGAGGAGTTTCTGGAGCTCCGGCCACGGCATGGAGCGGTGCCAAGGGTGGCGAAGGGGGTTATCCTCAAGCATCCACCCGTCCTTGGAGAAAGAGGGACATAAAATGCAATCAACCCATAAACCTCAAAGCACACAACGACCGCATCTCTTTGACCGGGAGAGCAACCCCCCCCCCCTTCCCTCTTCCAAAACCGCTCCGAGCGTCTTGGGCAGTTGGTCTCGGACGGTTCTCCATAAAGGCGCCGTCGGCGAAGGTGCTGCCCGGAAGGGGCTCGAGCCAGGCATGCACCTCGGCTGTTTTGGGGTCCATAGATACATGCTCAGAAGGCGCAGGTGTCAGATTTCGGCAGCAACAGGTAAAGGCAAGACCGGCGTTTGCGCCAAACCCTGAGATCCCAAGAGGTGGAACTGCCCCTGACCCATCCAGTCCCTCAAAACATCTGGGGGCTGAGCAGCTGAGCCAAGAACACAAAACCCCGCACGCCCCTGCAACTGGAACCCTTTGGAAGGTGCCGCAGATCCCAGAGGGGGGGCGAACCCCCACTTTGACCCCTCAATCCCACAGCACACAAAAAACACCGAGCACCGAGTAGGTCTGGTAGCCAGGCCCGGTGAACTCCAGATCTTCCGGGGTCATCTCCTGGCTCTGAGGGCTTGAGGAGTTGAAGGGCTGGAGAGTTGAGGGCTTGAGGGCTTGAGGGTTTGCAACACCCCCAAAAAGCCAACACTGCACCCAAAACACCAGAAACGACAATTCTGAACAAAAATCAACAGGGAAATGCTTGAAATGCACCTGCCGGCTTTGAGGGGAAGGGGTTGAGGGTGATCCTTGGCCTCAAGTCTAACCGAATTTCGTGGTGGTGACACCCTCAGTAGGGAAAAAAATGGTAGCTGTTTCCAATGGAGAAGGGCTGTCAGAGCATGTGTTTCTCAGCTCGCTGTTCGGATTTTGGCCGTGGTCTCCTTCCCGTCCATCATAGTGCGGATGTACCACCTGTCCAACTCGCAGATGTAGCCTCGGACATCCAGATGATGCATGCGCGTCAACCCGTGAACTTTGGGCCCCACCGATTTGGGCTTAGGGTGTCGGGTTTAGGGTTTAGGGGTGAGGCCTCAAATTCTCTGCGGCCTCCGATCGTCTTCGGCTTCATGCCGCTTTCTTCACCAAATAAAGAAACACCCTGAACTCCTAAATTTCAAAGCCCTCCCAAACAGAAAGAACCAAAAAGCCTCGAAACCCCAACACATCTCAACCCCTCTCGAGACCCCCCCCCCCCCCGAACCCGTAAGCTGCCACGGAAGGAACAGACCTGCATTCCCTCCGGCACGTCGGCCATGGAGGACGCAGGTACACGGCCAGCGCGCCTGGGGTTAAGGGTTTCAGGGTTTCTGGGCCTCAAGGCCTGGGGTTGAGGGTTGCAGCGCCTCAGGGCCTGAGGCTTAGGGTTTCAGGGCTTCATGCCTGGGGTGCAAGAACAGAACAGAACCTGGAGCGCAATACTGTCAGACAATAGTAGATTAACCGTCGTAGGAATCATAGCAAGAACGATGCTGATCATCATCACGACCACCGTCATCGGCATCACCATCATCACTATACTACCGCGAAGATGTTGACTAGAAGCAGCAGTAGTATAGTTGCTGTTGCTGTTGTTATTATGACCATCATCACAGTAGCAAGGACCAAAATAACACATATGGCAAAACGAACCGTAACAATAACAATGACAATGACAACGATGCAATGAATCATGCTGCTGATAGTAACACTACATCCTCATAATTATAATCCAAAAGCATAGCCACAGCCATGATGATAAGCAATATAACAACTTACCAACATACTCATCACTCATAACATTCACCTTGGCGATGCAAGAGCCCGATGTGCGAGACTCTGAAAAAGCTTCGATATTTGGCCCGGCGGCAGCACACCGGCGATGGTCGCTTGACCGACCATCTCGTGCTGGGAGCCGTAGTTGCGAAAGGAGCCGTCGGGCTGTATGTCTAGGGTGCAATCGTACCTGAAGCAGGAGAACTCCTCAAAGGGCTGTCCTAGAAGGTCTTCGCAGCTGTATTTCAAGCGCTCCGGGATCTAATCAGGGAGGACATACTTCATGGTAGTCATGACAAGAGACAAACGATGATGATGAGGGAAAACAACTATGATTTTTGCTGAGAAGCCATGTTGCAAGTGGCGAGTCGGCTCTTGGGCTTGTATGAGGCAACAGCATGGTCGCAACGTTATGGCATCAGAAAGCGGATGGTACGGATGATGCAACAAAACAAGGATGTACTCGTCTCTGCTTGCCTTCAGCTACTCGTGCCGCCTTGTTTTTTTGGATAGTTGTCTTTCCTTCTCGTGGCAGTCTCTGCTTGGTTTGCTTGCATCTTGCTCCGAGCTCTCCTGCCTTCAGGGCTGAAGAAGAAAGCCCATCCTTAAAGCAACTTAAGTGCAAGCAGCCGCCTGCTGCTCACCAATGGTTCAGGGCTGAAGGTTTCAGGGGACAAGACTGCAAGAGTAAGACAGCCAGGGGTGCTCAGGCAGCGAATATCGCCCTGCGATCGTCGCCTGGGCAGCAAAGCGCACGCGTTTGCCGGATTTCAGGCTTAGAAGGAAGCCAAGAACTCTTCAAACTCGGGGACCCTAGCAGGCTGATTTGCTTGAGGTACCAAGCTTCCCTGCACCCCATTGTCCCTAAGCCCATAATCCCTAAACCCTTACTGAACGCAAGGCGGCGAAATGCCGCGAGGCGGTTTCCAGGTCGTGCTGCTGCAGATACGGTGTTCCGTCATACCTTCCACTGGTGTAGATTCATGGGCGAGAAGGGTTTAGGGTTTAGGGAGGCCGTTCCAAAACAAGCAAGCGCCAAGCAGCGGGAATAAACACAGAAGAAGCCAGATCAGTCCCTATCTGGGGTGCCCCCATTATCCGGCACTATTTGAACACTTCAAGAAGGGGGCCATCTTGAGAGCCCTCAAATATGAGGTTGGCCCTCTGCTTCTCACGAC
Source organism: Symbiodinium natans (assembly GCA_905221605.1). Taxonomy (NCBI): domain Eukaryota; class Dinophyceae; order Suessiales; family Symbiodiniaceae; genus Symbiodinium; species Symbiodinium natans. The sequence continues at coordinate 89,427 of CAJNDS010000104.1, read as the reverse complement.
GACCCAGGATATGAACACGGATGTGCTTGAGATTTTTCCGTTGGGCTTTATATGGAAATTAGGGGTGCCTTATTGGGGTCCTTACTGTAATACATAAGGGGATCCTACTATCCGGGGCTCTATATTCGGCACCCCTATTTTCGTAAACCCCCATATAGACAAAAGATGACACGGTACTGGACCACAGTACTGGCCAAGGATCCTTCCACCTTGCCAGCGGGACAAAAGGAGCCCAGCACTGCGCAGTCTCAGCTTGATGTTTTCCTCCGCATCGTGGCTCGTGAAGTCGCGGAGACATGTGGGATCATGTGGGGTTCATCATCTAAATTCAGGGCCGCTGGGCCGATAGGTCCAAGCAACAACCAGAACTTTTCATCGGCAACCTGACAGAGTATGCCGAATACCCCGCTATGCCCGGTATTCCCGGCAAACCTCTGCCACGAGAGTTGGAGACAACCACCCAACCTGGTGCAACCTGCACGAAACCCCAAAGACCCCACGTGAGCTGCCCTAGGACGTCTTGGGGCTCCCACCAACGAAGCTCGCAACGCAGCAGGGTTGGCCCAGCAACAGAGCGCCGCTATCCGGGCACAGCTGCGGCCATCGAGGTAGGCGAAGACAAGGGCAAAGAGGCCCAGCTCCTCGGGGGTTCGCTATCGAGACCTTGCGATCCGAGAAAGCTCGAAACCCTTCTTGCGCCCAATAAGGGGGAGATGCTCTTGGCCTCGTGTTCCCTAAGGAAACTTCACAGACATTCCCTGAAGAAAAGAGAACTCTAAACCCTCGACCCTGAACCCTGAACCCCTAAGTGCCAAACCCTAAACCCCAAACCGCAAACCCTAAACCCTGAACCCTTTGCACCCTAAACTTAAAACACACAACCACCCCCCCCCCCCTCCCCACCCACCCCCCCCCCCTCACACCCCAACACACCCACATGCGGAGTCCTGCTCAGCGAGGTGGTGTAGCGACCTGGCCGAAGCTTCCGGCGGGGGAACTTGGGGTTTAGGGTTTCAGGGTTTAGGGCTTAGGGGTTTAGGGGTTTAAGGTTTTAAGGGAAAGGGTTTAGGGTTTAGGGAGTTTAGGGGTTTCTTGGGGGTTTAGGGCTTTAGCGCTCAGAGACCGCAATAATCCCCCCCATCTCGGATGCTCGGAGGGAACCTTGCTCAGTCTTGTAACGGAGCGCTTTCTTTTGCGGCTTACTTGCAACTGTTTAGGGTTCAGGGTTTTGGGTTTAGGGTTAGGTTTAAAGGGTTTCCGTTCATGGAAACTGTTTGGTTGTAGCTTCTTCTTGTTGCTGAAAAAACGGCCTGATCCCTCGCAGGTGTCGCTAAACACCTTGCTGAGTTGCAACCTGCTCTTGTTGGGGGGGTTGTACGTCTGCCGCCCAACATCTCCACTCTTAGGCTTGGCCGCCCAACATCTCCGTTCGGAGTTTAGGGCTGAGGGCTTACCAGCCAACATTTGGCTTCATTTCCGAACATTTTTGGTTTGCCGCATCCTTCTCAACTTCTGGCCCTTCCCAGCTGATATGAACACTGTGGTCTTCCCAACCAGTCACGTCTTCACCTTCTGCTACAACTTTCCTGAGGGGAGAGGGGGGGGGGCGAGTAGGGAGGGGAGGGGGGAAGGGAGGGAAGGGCGGGAAGGTACGAGCAGCAGCAGAAAAATGATACAAGTAAGCAAATGAGTAGCAACTAACCCCCAGCTCCCTCCCAGAGGGCGGCCGTTTGGGGGGGCTCAAGACGCTTGAGGGGCGCAACCCAAAAACAGCATGCGCTTCCAGGGGCATTGGGCGTTTGAGAAAGGCTGCCTTTTCTGGGTTGTTGGGAAATGTCGGCCCGATGGGCTCAGAGAACGCTGGCCACCAAGACCAGCAAGACGGCACAGCGGGCAGGCTGCTGAGTTCCGGGCATTGGGGGCTCCGATTTCAGTCCGAAGAAGTCGCACCACCGACTGAGGAATCGGTGCAGGATGTCATTGGTGATCATTGATTGCTCACCTACTACGAAGCCTGAGCCAGAGCTGCACATCCCAACAAACACATCCCACAAGGGGCAAAAAGAGATCCACGCACACTACATGCCATTCATTCTTTCAGTGCGGCTGCCGGACTTGGATTCTGCACTGCGCCCCTTTTTTGAACAGCTTCAGGCGTTCTCTCTGTTCATCGCCACAGTCTGTACTTGACAAAAGCATGGGACAAAACTCATCCGGCAAAGGTCGTTGCTGAGAAGCCCCCACCTGAAACCCAGCCAACAAGGCCTGCTCATGAGGCGTCGATCAGCTTTCGTGCGATCTCATTCAGTCTCATTTGGTCTCATGCTGTCTGCTGGCATGCCTTCAGAGCATCCATGTAGGACTGGCAGGCGGTGGCATCGCTCGAAGACTTGATGCACTGTGCCAGCTGGTCCTGCTGGAACTGGCACGAGTTCTGGGCTTGGGCTTGGGCCTGTGGGGGGGCGCCCTCTGTGCGATGGACCACCTCTGTTTGGCGCGGGCCCATCACCGCATCCACTGCACGATTGGCCACGGCCATGCCCGTGCCCATGGCCATGCCCGAAGCCATGGAGCCCATGAGGCCCGACAGCATGCCTCCACCGGATGGGGCCACTGCCGGAGGGGCTGCGGCAGGCGCGGCGGCGGGCGGCGGGGCACGGTGCTGGGCCGGCGGCGGCGCCTGCGCGGCCGGCGCAGAGCGCTTCGGTCCGCTGCTGGAGGTGCGTGCGCCCGAGCGAGGCATGATTCAAGGATGCCTGGGAAGAGTCGACGACTGCTACGGCTGTAGGCCAAAGTCACTGCTCCAACACAGAGCATGGCACTGCATGGTAGCATGATGTACGCACGCAAACCTATTCACGGAAACTTCCAGCATATTACAGCACAGCACACAGGCTCGAAACAGGTAGGCGCACCCCTTCAAGTTGCGCCATGTGACTGCTGCCAGGGTCGTGCTTCTGCGGCCCATCATCCGTCTCCCTGACATGGGGGGGGCACCCTCCTTATACAGCCTCAAAGCTTCAAGCTTCGGATCGCTGAGGTGCAGGCGCCGTGAGTCTCTCCTTGCAAGTCATTGCAACAAATGGATCCCTTTAAACCCCAAAGCCTACGCCTACACCCTTAAACCCTTAAACCCCTAAACCCTTATAAATTCTAAACCCTTAAACCCCCAAAACCCTAAACCCCAGAAATAGGAGCCCATCAGAAAGGAGACCCCTTGGGCTCCTTGGTGGCCATCATCTTCTCACTGACGACGCCCGTCATGACCGCCAGGAGGCCCCAATTCTGAGCGCGCGCCGAGGGTTTAGGGTTTAGGGGGTTTAGGGTTTAGGGTCTAGGGTCTAGGGTCTATAGGGTCTAGGGTCTAGGGTCTGGGGTCTGGGGTTTAGGGTTTAGGGTTTAGGGTTTAGGGTTTAGGGTTTAGGGTTTAGGGTTTAGGGTTTAGGGTTTAGGGTTTAGGGTTTAGGGTTTAGATGGGTTTAGGGTTTAGGGTTTAGGGCTTAGGGCTTAGGGTTTAGGGTTTCGGGCGTTGCGAAACGCAAGCCCCCGAATCCCTCGCAAAACACCCTGGTCTCTGAGCCGCACGCCGCAAAGATGTAGAAAGTCACTGCCACGAACCTGTGGGTTTAGGGTTTAGGGCGGTTTAGGGTTTAGGGTTTAGGGTTTAGGGTTTAGGGCTTAGGGTTTAGGGATGAAGGCATCGGGATCGGGGCGAGTCCACAGCTACAGACACCCGAAAGGAACGCGGAAAGAACTGTTCAAACTCCCAAGCCCGAAAAATGGAGCTGCTGTTGGCGGCCCACCAAGCCAATGCGGATTCTACAGAAGATTGCACAAATCACACTCGCAAAGCTCGGCTTCAGTGATGGTTGAGAGATTCAGGGCTCGGGAGCTGGGAGGCTGGAGACTTCGGACTGAGCCATCTGCGCCCCAGCTCCATGATTGCAAGCCGATTCACGTCTTAAAAAACATCAAACGTCCGAGCCATCTGACCCCCCACCCACCAGGCCTGCTTCCGGGGCTCACACGGAAGAGGGGAGTGAACCTCGAATTCTGCAGGCTCCACAGGCTCCCAGGTTCTGTTGGGAGAGCCCTGCCGTCGCAGCCCCTCAGCGCCGCGCCCCATCAGACTCCAGCAGGTGATGGACTCGAAGAGCCTCAGAGAGAGCAACACAAACATGCGAGCTCTGCGAGGGGAGGAGGCGCTCTCTTGCCACTGCGTCCCTGTCCGTCATGGCAGCACGTGACAGAATGCGCATATGAGTGACAGGAGCGCAATGCAAAACACACCGCAAGTCACTACAGTCTGCACAAAATAGTTAGAAGCAGCAAGCAGCAGCAGACATCCTGGCAGGCTGAACATCCGGCGTGAACATGCTGGGCATCACCCCATCGAACATGACCTGGCACGAGGGCTTTTGGGCCTTTGGATTGCGGAACTTCCAAAAGCTTCGAGTGCTGACGAACGCTTCGCAAACACAAAACGCACGAATGCCGCAACCTTCCCAACCCCAAACCCCAACTCTTAAAACGGGAGCCCTCCTGCTTGCTGTGGGATACTTGATCCAAAATGCGCTTCACTCATTGGGGATGGTTTGGGAGACAGGGCGCTCTTCAACACGCCAGGGCCACGCGGACTTCTTCCGCTTTGGATCCTGCAAGGGGGCGTAACGAAACTAAACTCTAAACCCCGAAGAAGCCCCACAAGGCCACAATGCCTACAACTCGACGAGTGGTTGACATCCGAAGCGGGGGACCCAGCCGCCCCAAGAAGGTCTTATCAGGCTCGGGGAACTTCGCAAATTTAGCTACAACCAGGGTTAGTCTCGAAGCTCTCTGGCCTTGCTCGGACATCTCGTCCTCGGACATGCCCAAGCACCTGAAGGTTTTTGTTCAAGCTTCAGGGTTTGGGGTTGAGAGGTTTTGGATGCAGGTGAGTTATGTTCATGAAAGCACACTTTTGCGCTTTAGCAGGTCTCCGTCGCTGGGTGGTGGGGTCAGGGAGGCCCCAGCTGATTTTTAGTTGCTAAGCGGCCTGCCGATTCGTATTTCTGGGATCTTCTAGCGCCCGCGCTTTCTGCGAGGAACTTGCACCATTCCCCGTGAGAACGTCCGCCCCTCAACCCTAGCCCTTTCAATCCCGCCAGCTGCGCCTGGCGGTGAGAATGGCACAGGCGTACAGCAGCATGAAGAGGAAGATCAGCACCTAGGCTAAGGTGTCCGGTGGGGGTGGGATCAAAGCCTAAGGGCTTGGGATTGAGGTTCAAGGTCGAGCATCGCAAAGCCTTTACACCCAAACAGAAGCCTGACTGCAAGCGACCCTAGACCCTCCCACTCTGAATGCTGAACCCTCAACCCTCAAAGGAACACTCATTTGAAGAACACCCCCTCCCCGCGCATCCGACAGGCCCCCCATTCCCCGGGGCGCCGGGCCCAGAACATGCCCTGCAGGGCCTGTCCGGCTTGGGGGGGTTTAGAGCTTACTGCTTAGGGTTTTTCGGTTTTTGGGTGAAGGTTTGAGGGTTAGTCCACAGCGCAGTCCAACCCTAAGCCCCAAGCCCGAAATCCACAGGTGCCTCAAAGCGGAAACCAGGGGGCACACAGGGAGTTTGCAGGTGGGAGCTCGAGACCTGTTTGAGGCTTTAGGGTTGGGCATGCATACGAGGGAGCATTAGGGAAGACCTGGTTACCTCAACCCTAAACCGTGTACCGTGAACCCTAGACCCTAAACCCTAAACCCTAAACCCTAAACCCTCCATCCCGGTTTTTGCACCTCGCCGATGCCCACTGCAAGGCTGTAGAGGGGTGGGATGATCTTCACCTCGGGTGGAACAAGGGTAGTGCCAGAATATTCGGGTGGGTCCCTCTTCATACACCTCCAGGAAATGTGTAAGCTTTGCTCTTTCTGAACCCAAAGATAAGCCTCGGCTACCCCATCTCAACTCCAGAAGCGGGAGATTTGACGTGCAGCTCGCTATCGAACATGATCCCCTCCCATCCAAAAAGGCGAACCCCACTCCGGATTCTTGCACCAAGCCCGAGCCCCTTCAACCCCGCGGTCTTCCCCCCAAGGCCGCATGGCCAAAGGGCTGCTAAGCCCCCACACAATGCGGATGAGGCGGGCAATTCTCAGCCTTGGGAACGGGGCTTGGCAAGCGCCTTGATTGGAAAACTTCGCGACTCAGAAGTTCAGGCTTGGAGGTTGCGCTTACCACACACACACACTCACTCACTCACTCACTCACTCACTCACACACTCACTCACTCACTCACTCACTCACACACTCACTCACTCTCACTCTCACTCTCACTGTCGCGCACACACACACACAGACGATTCTTGTGGTGTGCACTTGGGATAACGCTCTCCCCAAACTACTCACAAGTACTCACTGGGCTCCCTGGTGGCGGAGCGCGTTCATGTTAGGGGGGACGGGGTTGCTGAATAAACCTTGACCGGGTGCTCCAGCTAAGGCGGAAACCAGTGGACCCGCCTGGGGCCCCCCACAAGCGCAGTAGCTGCATCACTTGCAGCACCGAGCTTTTGGAGCTCTTCTGGCCTGAGAGCCTCACAGCGGCTGCAGGTCTGAAGTTGCGGGGGTTTGGTCTGCTGGGGGTCTTACACCCGGTGCTGGGCGCCAGGCACGCTCACCAGCGGCATGACCTAGTGGTGTTGATGCTGCAGCTGCACCCCAAGAAGCCGTTCCCACCAGGTACGTGCTCCCAGAGCCCTACATTGCGAGTGCCTGCAGGAGACGAGCATCGGTCATCAAGGGACTTGCGCCCTGAACATTTTGGAGGTTTAGAGTTTTCATCGCCTTTTCAGGGCTTGGCGCAAAACTCTTAGCACTTTGAATTGGGCCCTATGGGCTGCCGACTTTGCTGAGCGCAGCACCCAGAGGTCCGTGGCTCCACAGGCCACGATGAAGAGGTCGAACAAGTTTCCCACGCTGCCTCGTCTCCCCCTAGAAACTGCTTTTAGCACAGGCACGCGATGCCAGTAGGCATAAAATGGCATAAACAGTTCAACTTGGCATGTTGGCCTCAAGAGCCTCGGAACAAAACCAAAGAACCAAGATGGGCGAAGTACTTCTCGGTGCTTCAGGCACCCTTTTGGGTGAGACGGGCCGACCCCGGGACTCTCAGATCTCGGCTGAAGTAGGAGAGCCTGTAGCCTCAGCGTGCACGAGGCTGCTCCTCGGCTCTTTGGGCCTTTGGACCCCATCCCTTGGACTCCCGGCTTCGTGGACAAAGCATGCTGTGGACCCAATATGTGTCATCCAAAAGCTGGGCCCGCGTCGGGCAAATCGGATCGCCTGCCTCGGCGAGACGAATTCCAGGGTGTCGGGCTTAGCGGGGCTTGGTTCTTCATCGGTGAGCTTGCTAAGTTGCAAGCAAGGTGAGATAGTAACCTCGCTGACAACCCTACTTTAGAAGGACCCTTGAATCCTCACATCAACCGGCGGGGGGGCTTTGCCCTCCGTGTTTCGTGAATCCGATATTCCTACGGTAGCCTGTCGCGGTCGCAACACACCCAAGAAACCCGTGGAATGCCCGAACCTTAACAAACCTCCCCAAAACCCCGTTTTCGAACCCTTATCAAAACCCCTTAAAACCCTAAACCTTAAACCCTCATAACAAATCCCCTTCAACCCTGAACCCTTAAACCCTTCTAAACCATTCTAAACCCTCTGCCGAGAGCAGTGCTCTGCTGCGAAGATGATGAGGATGACGTGCTCGATCGGCCCCTGCAAGCGAAGCTGGAGGGGCTTCGTTCTTTTTGTTGGCTTCAGAGGCGCTCTTTAACAGCGGGCTTAGAGGTCTCTTCATGGTTCTAAGGGCTCTCTAAGATCGGAAAAGGGTTTTCGGTCGTCTCGAGGGCATTAAGGCTTTCCAAGAGGGGATGTGGAGGAGTTAAGCTCAAACTATGGCTTCTCTTTGGGGTACCCTAAACAGTCGTGAGGGCCCATATTCTGTTCCCTAAACCCGAAACCTTAGACCCTGCACCCTGGCAACCTTAACCCACAAGCCTGACAAACCCGAATAAATTCAGCGAGAGCTACTCGCACCGGCGAACACGAACCGTTTACTGGAGTCCTAGTGGCTGAAGGGTAAGCTTTCAGCCCTAAAGCCTTCAGCCAAAGCTTTGGGAAGCCTACCTACCTATGCTGAACGTGGAACCCTAGCAGAAAAAGCACCCCTAAGCTACGAGGATCTCTTCGCACAAAGATGCTCCAAGAGTCGCACCCAGAGCCCCGATTGAACGTCGGACTCCAGGCCTTAGCAGAGGGTTGAGGGTTCCGTGTACGCAGGGCCAGAAGCACCTTGATGCGATGTGATGTGAGGCCAGAGAACAAGGGCTGCCTCGCTCGGAACCTGTGGTAGGTAGCCATGAGCCTTCAAGGGGCACGGTGCTCTGGGCCAGGCCAAAAAGCACCGCGTTCAGGACGATGACCGCGGCCACCACGGTCTGCGCCCACCTCCCCGGCCCACATCCCGACATCCCTGGCACCCCCGCCCCCACGCAAACTGGGTTTAAGGCTTACGGCTTCAGAGTTTAGGGCTTAGGGTTTAGGGCTTTTTTGGTGGGAAACGCCGAGGCAAGGGCGTGTGCTCTATCCAGGCATATGGGCCGGAGTGCTCCTCCTGGTCGTCGAAGAGAAGCTCAGCCAAGTTCTTCTCCTGAAGGGTCAGGTTGCATTTTCCGAAGGGGGTGCTACTGGCAGGGTTTTATAATTCTCTTGAAGTGTAGACATGTTACTCTCACTATCCCACGGCATATCGGAAATCTAGCCCGAAGCTTGCATGAAAGACGCGCCATCCTCCGTCAGCGTCTTTGGGATGTTCATCCTCACAACGGCAGAATTCGCTTGAGAGTCATCGCTTCCCGTGTCAAACTCGCACGGCCCGCTGAAAAAAAGAGACCTCAGGTGGCGGCTTCGTGCTCGGGAAGAGCGGCATCGTGAGGTCCTCATGCTCCTGGGCCCAGGGCCCCGCTTCTAGCGTAGGGCACGAGGACGTGAAGGGCTTTGTTGCAACCCCTGCACGCCAAAGACGGAGGCCAACCTACCGAACGCGAGCCACTCCTCCTCGTGGTCCGCCTGAAAGTCCCAGCCCCGCCTAGGCGGAAGGTTGAGGATGTATGAAGGACTGCTAGTTCCCGGATATGGTTTCGGGTCCACGAGCATTTCGGAGTTCAGGGGTCTCGGATTCTAGGATGTCTGGGACAAGTCACCTTCTAGCAAACCCCCAATCTCCTGTAAGATCGCTGCATTTGGTCGTTGCGGGCTCGATCGGTTCCATCGGTTCCATCGGGTTCCATCGGTTCCATCGGTTCCATCATGTCACCCCAACATGACGGGACCGAGTGTGAAACGCTGGCCGCACCAGCCTATACTGCGCGAACACAGTGCCCTCAGCGTGTCCACCCAAACCAGTGTCACACTTTCTGCCAACGACCATGGGTGGCCCTTGGGATGTTCCCGTTTTTCTAACTGCCCTAACAGGGATTCTAATAAGGGTACTATAATAGAATCCCTATTAAGGAAGTATAAGGGGGAACATCCCAAGGTGGCACCTCACTGCCGACCTCAGCAGTTCTACCACGCCCATGTGAGCACGGAGCAGAGGCCGAAGTGTGCCTGGAGGAGCACGGCAAAAAACGAACAGCATCAGCCCCAAAAACCCCCCAAAAGCAGTTCAAAGCCCCAAGCTCCCAGCCTCAGCAGCCCAAGTCTGCGAGGCGGAGCCCCTGTGACACCCGCTGCTGAGCCTGCGGAGGCTCACAGGAAGAAGGAGGGGGGGGGAGCCCGAAAAGCCGTCATAATCGTAATGGCAATGGCCACTATATACTAGAAACTAAAACCCTCGTCAGGCCTTGGACTGCACCTCGCGGGCGTGGGCCTGCCTGAGCTAAGGGTGGCGGTTTAGGGTATGGGGTTCAGGGTTCAGGGCTTAGGGTCTAGGGGCAAGGTGGGCTCGAGTCGAACCTACCGCACCCAGCCCGAACAGCCGAGCAAGGCGGAACATGAACTCGCACGAGGACGGCTTGCATGAAAGCAAGCAAAAGACAGCGGCCGTTACAACGGCACCCTTTCGCCAGGGTGCGCCGCCTCCTCCTCCATCCTCAGTGACTTGCTCTCGACATTCCATTTGAAGATATCCAGTGGAGCTGGTTACATTCTTTGGCTGCTTTCAGCGCGAAGGTTGACAGTGACGGCAATGGCCTCGTTTTGGTGCGTTGTGGTTTCGGCCCAGGTCAAACAGACGAACATACGCGCAACAGATCTTAAGAGCGCCCCAAATCCTGCAGCACCAAGCAAACCTCAAAGCTCCCACAACTCCTGGGCTTGTCCGGGCGGCCGCTTCATCTCAGCTGGCTGGAAAGCGTAGGCTGCCTCAGGCGAAAGCACAACAAGGCTTCCAAAAAAAGGGACGAAGCCCTGCAAAGGGCTGCGTACGCCCATGTTCCAAGTCTGATGCCTCTGGAGCGACTCGCGGCAAGGACCCGGAATCTTCTTCCTTGGCTTCGGTTCGCTGGGTGTTTTGGGTTTGGTCCGTTCAAGCCTCAGGTTGAGAGCTCGGGGCGCTGCGAACATGCAGGGCCTGAAGCCTTGCTCAACGACCCTGGCCAACTACATGCCTGGAACCCTTAAATCCCTGAAGCCCGCAAACCTGAACCATCTCAGCCAAACAAATTCAGCATGCAGAGGAGTCGCTCCCGAGAAGGCCGCGAAGGAGCTGAGGGCCAGCCGGCGGCGCTGTGAGTAGGTCTCCTGGGTCTTCAACACATTTCCCTAAACCCTGAATGTGTCGCACAAGGCCCAAAAAGAACAAAGCTCCCTAAGCACCCCAATTAGACCCTAAGCACCCTACACACTGGACCCCAAACACAAAAACCCGTCAACCGGGTCGCAGAGAGCCAGCTTGGCTGCACGAAGATGCTGCGAAGTTCGGGCGTCCACGTCTCCGCACAGCCCTCCAGGGACCCTTGCCTGGCCTCCTCCTTCTCCTGTGGCCAAAGAGGGTTTGAGGGCTTAGAGTTTGAGGCTTCAGGGCCTGGGAGCTGAGGGCTTCAAAGCGTGACCCCCTAACCCCAGGGCAGCCCAGCGGCCACGACCACGACCCACGCCTGGCCTTCGGCCTTGGCCTGGACAGCGTGTGCGGACTTCAGGGGGTGGGTTGCGGGTGTAGGGCCGAGGTTTCGAGTCATTGTGCAGGATCGAGGTCATTTGAGGTCATACAACCCCCCCAACATGTTCCAGTTTTGTCACCAGCCTTTCGCAGTCCACAGGTTGAGGGGTTCCCTGAACCCTTCGAAAGCATCCCATAACTTGGCAAAAGCCCTACTCAAAACTTTCATTCGCCTTCGGGTTCAGGCTTAGGTTTCTGCACTTCGCTGGCTTCTGGCACCTGCAGCAAGGCCCGCAGGTCCTCAACGTTCCGGAAGGCCCGCACGGACGTGGCCCCCAGCTCCTCTAGGAGCTTCGGGGATCAGGGTCCGAGCGAATGAAACCCTCAAACCTGCCTCGAACCCTCGAACCCTCGGCAAGCCGCGCACCCTTGGCTGCCTTGGCTCCTACAACGTCCGTTCGGGACCCCCTGGAAGGCTTGGGGCCCTGGAACTAGGGCTTCGGAAGCATAGGCTTCTGGCTTCTGACCAAAGGATCCACCTTCAGGTTACTTTCGGAACAGGTGTATATGTATAATGCGCCTTGTAGGTCCCTTCTATGTGCCCAAGGCTTCTGGAACTCACATGCTCTCTTTCAAAAAGCTCCTTCTGGAAACCACCCCATTTTGCAGATATAGTCCAGACCTTTTTTAAGTATGGAGCCTTGGGGAGTTCCAAACATGATTCAAAGAAAAAAACCTGAAGCCCCAGATCAAACTCTGCCCCGAAAAAAAGCCATTAAGGTCTTAACATTCGGGGGCGGGGGTGCCACCCGCAAAAAACAGCCCGCACCCTCTGCGATATGTATACCTACGCAAGTGCCCACGCCTAGACTTCCCATGTTTTTTTCCGGGAGGTTGAAGCTCGGGGGAAGCGAAACCCTGAGCCCCGAGCCTTGGCCATCTGCATGAGCTTCGGCTGCAGGCCTGGCATCAGGCTCGAGTGGCGGCTGCCAAACGCTCGGGTTCCCTTTGAAGCGGGATACCTCTCTGAAACAAAACCGTCAAAGCACAGGGGGCGGGGGGGGTAAGCCCCCGCCTAAGGCCCAAGGCGACACCAGGATGTCGCACTTGGCAAGGACAGTGGCCCCCACGCCTTGGATCTCTTTTCGTCCTCCGCTTCTTCTTATTCTTCTTCTAGAATCTCGTGAGCCGAATGAGGGAATCCTGAACCTCTTCACATCCCAAACCTCAATCACCCTCAACTCCAACACCAGCAACCCTAGCCCCCAGTCACCCTCTAACCTGATCACCTTCGCCTCAACCCCGAAACGGTAGTACACCTTACTTCCAAACCCTCCACCCTAAACTCACACAGCCTGGGCCTGAGACCCGAACCCACCCAAACCCTGAACCCTGAATCCCAAAAGAGACTCAGAACCCACAACAAAAGTCTAGCATTAACTATTCCCTCCGCCACTCCCCTTTATCCTATGTACGTACACGCTGCAAACCCTAACCCGAAACCCCGGCCACCCCAACTACACCCCAAAACCCTGCAACCAAAAAAACCCCAAGGAGCCTCCCAAACCCAACCCTCCCCTCAATCCTAACCTCTTAGGGTTTAGGGTTTAGGGTTTAGGGTTTAGGGCTTAGGGTTTAGGGTTTCGGGTTTGGGGTTTAGGGTTTAGGGTTTAGGGTTTAGGGTCAAACCCGAAACTTCTTGCAAGGCAAGACGCAGGAGCTAGCTTTGGCCAAGGCCTCGTCCTCCAGCGATAGACTTGGGGAGGCCGCAGGCGCCGCATCCCCTGGGCCGCGGTTTCAAGGTTTGGCGTTTAAGGCTTGGGGTTTGGGGTTTGGGGTTTGGGGGTTTAGGGTTTAGGGTTTAGGGTTTAGGGTTTAGGGTTTAGGGTTTAGGGTTTAGGGTTCGGTTTAGGGTTTAGGGTTTAGGGTTTAGGGTTTAGGGGCTATTTTGACTCTAGGGCCTTGGGCTTTGGGGCCGTATTCTCAAGGGTTCCAGGGTCCTTGGTCGTTTGGTTTTAAGGCTTCGGGTTCAGGGTTTTTGAAGATTTCAGGGCTCAGGAGTTTAGGGTTTTTGGGATGTTTCGTGCCTGGATGCCAGGCAAGTTGCTGACGTTGTACCTGGCTTCTGGTTGACGGCTGCCACGCCGATTGCAGTCTAGCAGCCACTGTGCTGTCACCTGGATCACGGGGGATCTTTGGAGCTAACTCTTTTCAAAAGCACTCTGGGTTGTGACCGTGTGGCTAGATGCCCCAAAAATAGCCACAAAAATATCTCAAACCGGGGTCCACTTCTTGACGAAAAACAGAGAGAAGATAATTTGAAACGCCACGGGGCCAAGTGTATCTGCCGCTTCTTGGCTTTCTCAGCCAGGCCAGCTTCCAAGCGCTCCGGGACCACACCTGCGGGCCACACTTTGGGGCGGTCTGTCGGGGTTAGGGTATATTTCCTAGGCAGAAAAGGGTCGTGCTACAACATAACCGGGATTCAAGGAGGACCGTGATTTAGAGACCTGACCGCTTGGAGCTTTTTTTGACTTTGTTCTTTCAGGGTTTGGGTCGGAGATGACGGGTGTCCCGGCATCACGCCCGCCAAGAACTTCTTAAACCCCAAGAAGCTAAACCCAAAACCCCTGCAAGCCCCCAGCAGAGCCACCCCCAAACGTCCCCTTGCGCTGCTAGGTGAAGCCCGAGGAGCAGGCGATGTGCGTGATGTCCGCAAGGCGGCTCGTTTGATCCGCCACTTTGGCTCCAAGGGTCTGTACCATCTCCTGCTGAACCCGACTTGAGGGTTTGGGGGGCTTCGGAAGCTTCATCTCCAAGGATCAGGGTTCAGGGCCTGTGGTAAGGGCTGGAGTTTAGGAGCTTCGCACACGGGGTGGAAAGGGATGGCAGGCCGGAATGTGTGACATACCGCATTGAGACAAGCGGTCTGTCCACGAGGTTCCAACTGCTTTCAGCTCCTGTGAACCCAAAACCAAAAACCGTAGACGTGCGGTGCACCTAGGGGAGCTTAGGAAACCGGAAATTACCAGGTTACCTACCCGAAACCCTGAAATCGTGGACCCGAACAGGGAGAAGACCCCCCCCACGCCAGTGCCTGAAATGCGCCGACTGCAGCAAGGCTTAGGGTGCTGTCAGGCACAGGCACAACACCCCAAAACACCTCAACCCCAAACCCTAACCCACATAAACCACTAAGCCCCTAAACTCGACAAACCCTACAAACCCAAACCCTTCAAAACATCCCAAGAAACACGAGCTTTGGGCCTGCAGACGCTGCCTTTCCCTGGAGCCCTGCCAGGAGCCATCCAGCCCCGTGATGCGGATGGTGAGGCCGGACCTTTGGATGGGGATCTGCCCAAAAAATGTCGCTTCTTGGCGGCTCCTCGCGCGCACAACTACTGAATAGACCGAAACCCAAGATTTGAGACCATGAGCCCGAACCCCTGACCACTAAATCCCAGGTCAGTCGGGGGATTTCTTTCGGGTATCTTTTGCAGGCCCCGTGGCAGCGGCGGGCCATCCAGCGGCCCAGGCTGAGCTGGAGCCTGGACAGGAGAGCCGAAAGTTTTGCAGGCCCTTGAAGGCTGAGGGATTCTGAAGGGCTTCTGGGGGGCCCAGAATATGGGTGTAGGGTTGAGGGTCTGGGTTCGCTTTGAAGGATTTCAACTTTTAACGGGCTCGAGATTTCGGCTCCTTCGACGGGTCCTGTTGCTGCGGGACTTCGAGACTGGCGTCTTGACACCATCTGCCCTAACCCCAAAATGGGTCTCGATGTGGGGGGGGGCACGACAGGGTCCAGAATAAATTCCGGATGCGGAGGATCTCGGCCCTGAAGCAAAAGCTTCAGATTTCTGTGAACAGCTCAGGGTCCTGGGCTTGGGGAGTACCTGTTAACCGTTAACCTGCCGGAGTTCACCCAACAGCACCTCAACCAGCTGGGTGCTCTTGGCACTGACATCCTCGAGGGCAGCGCCGCCCTCGACACGTCGCGCCTGCCGCTAGCGGCAGTGGGCAATGGCAGTGGCAGTGGACGTAGCACTGGCACTGGCACTGGCAGTGGCAGTGGCAGTGGCAGTGTTCGGCATCGTCGTCGTCCTAGCAGGTTAGGTAGTAGCAGGTTGCAGGTAGCGGGTAGAAGGTTGTCGGCAGCAGGTGGCAGGCAATAGGTAGCAAGAGATAAAAAGTAGGTAGGCAATGGTAGTAGTAGGTAGGTGGTAGCAGGCAGCGGGTAGTAGGTATAGGTAGCAGTGGGTAGCAGGTGGGGAACCCCGCGCGGTTCTCCCAGGAATGCCTGATGGTCGTCGTCCTCCTCCTCCTCCTTCTCGTCGTCGTCTTTGCTTTTGTGCGTACGACTGTGGGTTTTGTCGTTCTTGTTCCCGAATGCTCCGCAGAAGGTTCTCGTCTTAAAGTTGGGGGTCTGGGGGCCGGAAGGTGACCAAAAGCCGTTGCGTTTGTGTTCACAAGAGTCCGCAAACCTGGGCAAGCGTTCACGAGTGTCGCACACCTCCCCCCACCTACCCCCACCCCCCGGGTATTTCTCTTCGTGTCGCATCTTCCTCTTCGTGTCGTGTCCTCATGTCGTATCTTCGTGTCGTATCGTGTCTTCGTCTTCACGTCGTGTCCTCGTGTCCCGTCTGCGTGTCGTGTCTGCACATCGTATCGTTCTTGCCGAAGTTGGTAACACATGTCTGCATTCGGGTTCGTGGATCCTATCAGGTTCTCCGTAGGTTCTTCTCCGTAGCTTAACTTAAGCTTCTTGCTTTGCTGAATTTTGCTTACCTCGGTGCCGCTGCCGCCTCGCCGGCGCTTGGAGTGCTCGAGTCCGGCTGAAGGGCCGCAGAGTAGGCGGCGTCGCAGCTCGGATTGTAGGTCACACGAGGCCTCGCAATTGTTATACTGATTGGGCCACCACATGGTCAAGTGAGACTGCTGACTTCTGCCAAGTCCCCGGGCCTGGGGAAACCTTGCTCCGAAGCTCTCTTCCCGGTATCCACGCAAGCTTCAAGCCAGCGGACATCCACGAGCTGCACGCGGTCATCCTCCTGCTGGCAGCAAGAAAGGGCCAAGAGAGGCCATGCAAAGGATGCGCGAGCCCCGACATCATTTCGGGGAGGTTGTACTGAGCACTCCCCCCCCTGAACTTCGAAGTCCAAGCGTCCCTTGCCCCAAATCCCTAAACACCAAAAAAAAGGGAGGGTGAGGGCGCGGAAGGCTTCTCAAGACAACCAACCCAAGGGGCACACTATCACTCTTCAGTCTTCGGCAGCCCAACTTGAGGGCCGGAGGCAGGGAGGACGAAAGCTCGGGGGCTGGAAGCAAGAGCAAAGTTGCATGAGAAAGTGTGGGCAGGGACCTGTTGGAGGCATGCTTGAGGGGTCAGAGTCTTCTTTTCAGCCGTCGCAGGGAAGATACTAGCTTCTTGCAATCAACTAGCTCGTTGCAATCAACACATCATTGTGCTGGGAGCCTGACTCACGCACTGCGGTCAACACGCGACGGAGTCAGGTCTGACGTAAAAACTCCCCCCCTTCAGGTATTGATATATCAATTTCCCCCCCCCTCCCCCCCCTCCAAAACCAAGGAATTCGTGTGATGTATCAATTTACCCCCCCCCCCCTCCCTTCCAAAACCAAGGAATTCGTGTGATATATCAATTTACCCCCCCTCCCCCCCAATAAGATAGTATCAATAATACGCTGTTTTCTGGCCGTGGTCGGCCCCCTACGCTACGCGAGCTTTCGTGCCTTCACCGTGACCCGCAGCGGTCCTCGTCTACGCGAACAGACACATTGACCAAAACACCAGGAACGACGTTGAAAAGGACCTGAGCGAGTTGTATGTTCCTTTTGCTCAATCGCCCAGAGAACCAAACCCCAGCAATGCCATCTCTTGAAACCTCAAGATGGCTCCTCGAGGTCTCAAACCCACCTACCCACCCGCACCCCCAAAACAAAGGCCCTATTCACCCTGAGCCGTCGCAAAAAGGAACTGGCGGCCCCTTTGGAAAATCGCTTCGTCGCCGCGCCAAGCGGCGTGCGTCACCTGCGAGTCGTTGGGCTCCAAGGTGGTCCTCGCGCGTCGCGCCGGCGTTCTATCGATAAAGGGCTTTTGGTTTCTAAAGGTTCTTCCGGCGCAGGGCTTCAGGTTTTTGGGTGTCAGGGGCTCTTTGGTTCTCAGGTTTAGGGTTCAAGGCGTGGGTAGTGGGGGGCCTGGGAGCCCGAAGCTGAGAAAGTTCCCCACACTTTAGGGTTTTGGGGTACTTCACGGCAATCCCCAAGCTGCCACTCCAAGACTCCAAGACCTCCCCCTTTCAGCCCTCCCAGGCTACAAGCCCCAGTCATGGCCCCACAGCGATATGCCATGTGCAAAGCCTGGTCGCGGGCCCGACCTGCCAAGTCAGCAGGACTGGAGAGCCAAGCTTTGGAGTTTTCCACGGCTAGATGTTGGATTGCTTGGGGCATGTCTCCCAACCGTGACTTCACTAAGCTGAACGGCAAAGAGTATCGAACGGGATGTTACTTGACAATGAAACTTCCTGTTGATATCCGCTGCTTGTCAGCACAGGCAATGCCCAATCCGCACCACTTCGTAGACACTGGCAGCCGGAGTACTCACCATCATGATTTGCCATCGCCTTTTGAATCACCATGGATCCTACCCCACATATCCCACACGAGGATTCTTCCGAATTGTGGGCCTTCTTCTTGCGCTCTGTAGAAAGGACTTGCCTTAAAAGAAGCAAAAACGAATATATGTATATACATACACGTATACATATACATGTACATATACAAAGACACAAAAACATATACAAAAACATATACAAAAACATATCCATATACATATACATATACATATACATATACATATACACATACATATTTATACATATACATATATGTATATATACATAGTGTTATATATCTATATATGCATATTCGTCCAGACACCCAAAGAAGTGCCCAGAAATTAGACAAACCCCGAGACATACAAAGCCAACAAAAACATTGATGCTTCGATTCGGTGCGCCCCATGGTGCCCTTTGGGGTCTTTAGCGATTCCAACTTGGGGTACCCATCCCCCACGGCCTGGAGGCAGATACCTGAGCTGCTATCTGAAAAAGCAGCTAATCAGCTAATGGCCATGCTTCTTCACAGCGCTCCAGCTGCTTCTCTGCTGACACTGCTGCGACCATAGACGCTGCAAACGAGCACCATCCGGGGCTTCTGAGAAGGGAGAGGGGAGAGGGGAGAGGGGAGAGGACAGGGAGGAGAGGAGTGGGAGAGGAGTGGAGAGCTGAGGTGAAACGCATTGAGCACCCTTTAGGGGCATACTGGGGTGCTGAGAGGGTTCCAGGCTTCGGAAAGTCTCCAGGCCGCCGAGACACACAAGGCACAGGACACAGTCTGCCAAGATAGGGGAAATCTCTGCCTCCGGCACATGTTTCGGGGCTCAGTTCGAGCAAGTACTTGAAAGAATCTATGAAGAATCTATGAAGGCTCATGTAGTATTTAACGACCTTCTACTCATGAACCTAGCTGCCAGCTTCTCGAGTCGAGTTGCGCATGTTCCGGGTCCAAAGCCTAAACCCTTCCAAGGAGGTCGCGCCACGACCTGCTGAAAGCTCGGAAGCCTTCAACTCCAACACTGAAACACACCATGCAAGCACCATGACCTCTGAGTGCAAAGAGCGATAAAGAGACACCGAAAGCCTCAAGTTCCTGTGAAAAGAAATCCTTGGCACCCTCACGCTCCTCGCCTCCACGCTGAGCAGGCTCCCGCCCATAGGGACGCCTGCCTGGGGGACCTCGTGGACAAACTCTCAGAACCGAGAGGAGGTTCAAGGTGCTGGGTTCACGGCTAAGGGCTTCTCGGCTAGAAGAGACCTATACAATATATGTATATATATATATATATATATATATATACATACATACATACATACATACATACATACATACATACATACATACATACATACATACATACATACATACATACATACATACATACATACATATTTATATATGCAAAATCAGAACCATATTTTTTGAATACTGACAAGACAGAATCATAACATCGTAATCATGATAAGCAACAATAAACATCATCATCATCATCACCACCACCACCACCATCATCATCATCATAACTATCTTTCTAAAGCCCGGACTCCCGGAAACGTCCCGAAACATCCGAAACAAGGACAGAACGTGCCGAGTCGCCTCCAGCTCTCCGGCAATCTCCAGGCAGCAGCCGATCCTCTCCGGGCCCCATTGGCCCCACGGAAACCCTAAAAGCCTTTTGCCCTTTGTAGGCCAAACAAAAGAGGAAAAAATGAAGAAAGAAGGTGCTGGAAGTCAACCTCCCAAGCAGCTGAAGGCAGCGCTCGAGCCAGCGCGGAGGCGCCAGGAGCATCCCCAAGTTTCTCCCCTCCTCTTCAAGGGGGGGCAGAGGGCATAAGAAGGGTGGAAGAGCTTGTATTGTAAGTTCGTCTATATAAGGGGGAGTAACGGAGAGCTTTGGGGGTGGTGTGAGGGTTTAGGAAGGTTAGGGGTTGGAAGTTGAATGGCTTCAGGGATACATGGCCCAGGAGAAAAGGAGGTGTGGTGGGGAGATGCGTTTCGGGTGGTTGTTGGGAGGTTCTGAGGTCTGACTCTGACTGGAGGATATTCCCGGCCTTGTAGATCGGCTTCGAGGCATCTGTCACGATGATGATTTCCGCCTTGTCCAAAGTCGTGATCGTAGCCTGCACACGAGATGTTCTGGGCGCAAAATTGCGCCCTTGAAACCCCAGGCAGATACCTCCCACCATGCACGGACATCCCAAAAGCCCAAGCCAAGCCAGGAAAGCAAGTTCAATATCTTCCCTTGCCGAGCAACCCCAGCAGCTTCGGCACGCCGTCGGAGCTCCGGTGAGACCTGGTCCTGTCGTCTTCGGTTTGAGGGCTTGGCTTCCCGGCTCTAGCTGGAATGCATTGGGGCTTGTCAGCCATGCAGAATACATGCTTTCAGCTCTAGTGCACACACACACAATCCAAACAAAAAACGACCAAACCCTCGACCCTCAACCCTAGCTCTGCGTGCCTTTTGTTTTAGGGCTCTGAGAAGATATGATGGAGGGGGAGGTGGGCCCTTAAGTTTTACACCACTCAACCCCCAAAGAAACCCACCGGATCCCACCTGGACCGGACCAAGGTTGATGGCCAGCCCAGCCAACGGTGGCAAAAAGTGGGTCCTCGAGGCATTCGGGTCCAGGGGTTCCAGGGTTGCAGGGTTTCGAGTGCTCGTTTGCGCAGACAGCAAAACCGGGGTCAAGCCTTTTCGGGAAACTTCTGGCCCATCAGGGGTAGTGTGGCCTAGGGAACGGCGATGTACCGAATGGTCTGATCGGAAGGCAACTAGAACCAAGATCTTGCACACTTGCGGAGTGTCCCCCGGCCGTTGATGTATCAAAATGCGCTACGTCTATCAAAATTCGCTACGTCAGCAGCGCTTCTTTGTCGGGATCAAGATTTGGAGCTCCTACGAGAGTGGGATCTGTGTGCGATTTCTGCAGACATGGGTCTTGGCCGTATGGTGGGAAGTAATGATATGTGACTTTCTCCAAGAGCCTACTCTGCCAAAAACGTAAGCCTGTGTGGCTCTGGATCTGAGTGCTCCTCTGCTACTCTTGTCAGAGTTTTTTATGCCGGAGTGGTCCAGCAATTTGGTTCTCCAAACACTTGGCCGATTTTGTAGCGGGGATCGCCTATACACAAGCAGACCTATGGACCAAGAGCTTTTCGGAGTACCCTGTGTTCAAAAGGAGCCACGTGTGTGGACCGAACGCTGCCATGACAGAAGAATAAGTAAGGGCCTAACCGAAAATAGTGATTGCTTGAGGCACGCACTCATGTGCCTTTTGGCTGGATCTCCACTTCTACATCCCCAACCCTGAGCCTTGCGGCCGCTTCAAACCCCTCCGAGAAGTGTCCGAGTGGCTCTTTGTCCACCAGCCGCTGCTGGCTCCACAGGGCTTCGAGGTAGCTGGGCCTGGAACTGAAAAAAAACCAAACCCCAAGTTACTCAACGTCCTCCACACCCTCAAGCAAAGCCCAGTCTGCCCAGTAAGGCGCCTTTACCCCAAGAAAAAGGCATAAAGAAGCAAAGGATGCAAGCCCCCGGGCACCTGACGATGGGCAGCCTGAGGTTCAGAGCCATCTGGTACTTGGAGTCCGGCCGCAGGCTGACCTCTTCTTTGGGGAGGGAGGGTAGGAGGGTATTGGGGTGGAGTGGGAGGGTGGGGTGGTGTGCAGAAGTGGGAGGGCTTGGGGGGCTGGTGTGGTGCAAAGCTTCTGTGAGGCAAAAAGTACGGGAGTCGCCGAATCATAATCAATTCTTCCTAGCGTACCTAGGACATGTTATCCGGCTATTCTTCTTTGCGCACTCTCAGGTCAAGCGCGAACTGCAGCGTGGCAAAGTGACGCCGGCTGTCTGAAACTAAGCGTGCGTTCTTTGCGCATGTTTCGAGCTAGCTCAGCGAACACCAAAAACATGTGAGGGAACACATCGATTACTGGATTTTATCTTGTGAATATCAGATACATCCCCATGGCTCAGATTTTAACCTACTTTGGCTGCTGCCTTCTGCGCCACCAGGAGCTCCGTCGCTGGGGTCACCTCTTCAGTCACCCGCGCGCCAACCCAGGTGGCGATGTCCTGCCGGCTTTGAGTACAGAGCTTTTCGAGGTGGAAAGCTGTGCAGGGTAGCAGGATAAGGAAACTCCGAACCCCAGAGAAGAGCCCCCGAAGCCCGAGATTCCCAGATGCTCCTCTACTCTCAGAAACACCAAACTGCCCAAACACCAAAACCCTCAACCCCCAATTTTCTACGCGCCAACATCCATAACCCTCAGCCACCCCCCGGTTTAGGGTTTAGGGTTTAGGGTCTAGGGTTTAGGGTTTAGGGTTTAGGGTTTAAGGTTTAGGGTTTAGGGTTTAGGGTTTAGGGTTTAGGGTTTAGGGTTTAGGGTTTAGGGTTTAGGGTCCCCTCCAAGCGGCCTGGCAGCGGCAGCGATGTTGAGGAGTCATGGCCTCGGTCTGACATCGGTCGGGTGGCCGACTCCCTGACATGTGGGTGTTTCTCAAAGTAGGGGGTATTATGCCCCGTTTATACCCCAAGTAGAACGGAGTCCCCTTCAAGGGAACCCCCCAAAAGGGAACCCCGATTTTCGGAAACCCCCCGTGTATGCGCTATGTTCTGGACTCGAAACACAAGCTGCGCTTGACTGTTCTGACTCTTTTGGCACAGTGCCAGACCCGAAGGTAGAAATTCTGGATTTGGGGTTCCAGGTTCAACGCTTACAGCCCATCTCTGTTGAAGAACCATCTCAACAGTTGCTTGGTCATCGTATTGGTAGATAAGACAACCTTCCTTGCGAAAGATGCCATGGGTGCATGTGCTGCATGTATCTGATGCGTCTTAGGGCATTGTAGGGGTGCAGGAGGGTGCAGGGATAAGGGTTCGGGGCCTTGAAAGTTTTGGGGTTCTAACGCAGGGCCCTCAGCGAGTGGGGGACGACCGAATGGATCCCACTGTTCACGTCAGGCCCAAGGGCCGAAAAGCAGAGGCCCTTCTCAGACCGGTAGATCAAGTCGTACAGCGGCAGCGCCCAGACCTTAACCAACACAAGGCTGGGGCGGGTGGAGGGAGCCACAAACGCGCGCCACCATGACATTTACAGGGGCTCAACTGACCGCCAACCATCCGGCCTTGTCCAGCAAGCTCCGTTCCCTCAGCAACCGCTCCACCTGCAGGTGCGCAGCTGCTCGCCGGCACAAGAGGGAGTACTCTCACACACTTGCACACGCACTTGGGGGCACTCGGGCCCCGGGCAAAAGGCACACCAACCACAGATTTGCCCCGCTGCTTCAGCATGGTGAGCTCCTTCTCGCGCCAAACATGAGGGCTTTTAAGGTCAACCTGCTTGGAGTCTTGATGTACCCTGTGTTCTCCTCTGTCTCGAAGTTGTGTAAGACGACCAGCGGCCCATCCTGGGAGAGTGCTCTGACTTGGTACATCCCAACACTACCATCAAACGACGACCACGCCGGCACTGCCACCGCAACGACACAGCGACCACGACTACGGCGAGAACATCCCCGACCATGAGCCGCAGAAGCGGAGCAGTTAAGGACTTTCGGACTGACATGGCAAGCAGCTTTGTGAAGCTCAGGGGACACTATTCCTCCATCTTCGACTTACACCAAGCCAGAGAGCACACGAGTCTCAACCATCCTCAACGCCTCGAACCTGTGACCGGCTATTGAGTGGAGAAGAGTGGAACACGGCTGGACACAAAGCTGAAACCACTGAAACCACCCTACCAGTAGCTGCGCTAGAGGCCCTAGACTCAGCGGAACATCAGCAGCAGCGCGCCAGCTTCCCTCCCCCGGTGGCCTCCGAGTCGGCGATGCGCAGGTCTCCCTGGACAGAGCTACTTTCCATGGGCGGGGGGGGGGGCTCAGAATCCCAAGCGCCACCTTAAACCTCAAACCCCACACCAATGGCTCCTGGCTTCTAAAGGGGAATTGACCTGAGATCGGGACAATGGGTCCAGTCGACGTGTTTGGGTCGACCCCTTACGCTTGCGCATGAGACGCATGCACGATGCAATACTGCACAAGGTCCCTTGCGACCTTCGATCAGCCCTGAACACGCGATTCCTGCAACCCAAGATCCCCAAGCCTAAACCAAACAATCAGAAGCTCAACGTCAGAGGCCACCCAACCTGGGCCAGCAAAAGCTCACAACCAGAACCGACTTACCAAAACCCGTGCGTTACAAAAAGCCTCCAAAGAGTCCCCAAGACTTCAGGCTTAAACCGAAAGCCTAAGCTCCTGAAACAAAGGCGTCCTGAACCTTTCCCATACGAAGACAACACAACCACACCCGCCGCTCGTGCTCATGACTTGATTAACCTAGCCACATTAAAAAGGCCCCAAACCCTCAACCCGAATCCTCAACCCTAAAACCCTCAACCTTCAACAAGCCCTAAATATCCTAAACATCCTCAACCCTAAACACCCTCAACACAAAACATCCTACACATCCTCAACCCTAAACCTCAACCCCCAAAGTAAACCCTAAACCCCTAAACTCTAAACCCTAAAACCCCCAAATTCAACCCTAAACCCTCAACCTGAAACCTTAAACTCCGAGCCCTAGACCCCCGAGACAAACCCTATATGCCTGAAACTCTGAACCCTAAACCGCTAAACCCCTGTTAGTAGACCCGGAAAACCCTACATGGCGGTTTCTGAAATTCACGGGATGCCTTACTGGGGTCCTTATCATAAGGGGATCCTACTATTTGGGGGTCTATTTTAGGGGTCCCCTATTTTCGTAAACCACCACCCCTAAACCCTAAACCCTAAACCCTGAACCCCCTTTAAGTCGCCGGGCCGTGGAGTCGGCGGTCACCCGCGCCGCCAGCGCGGCGGCGCGGTCGCTGGGGATCCGCGGGCTCAAGTGGAGGGCCAAAGGAAACCTAGGGTTTCAGGACTTCGGGTTGAGGGTTTTAGGGTTTAGGGCTTCGGGTTTTTGGGTTCAGGGTTTTAGGGTTTGGGGTTTTAGGGTTCAGGGTTTAGAGTTTAGGGTTTAGTGTTTAGGGTGTTTTAGGGTTTAGGGTTAAAGGTTGTAGGGTTTAGGGTTTCAGGGTTTGGGGTTCAGGGTTTGGGGTCCTGGGTTTCTAGGTTCAGGATTCGAGCTTCGAGCAGGGATGGCTTGGGGCTTTAGGCGCTTTAGGATTGTAGGGTTCGGGGGTTGAGGGGTTAAGGGGCTTGGGGTTTCATGGTTGCAGGGGGAGGCGAAACGAGAACCTCAGAGCCCCTTTTCCCAATACAAACTGGAAGAAAATCAAACTGCAAGCCCCCTCAAAACCCCGAGAAGCCCCCCCCCCACCCCTCCCGGCAAAACCCCCGAAGTGTCGTCCCGGCTGCTGCAGGGTCTGGGGCAGCTCCGCCTCCGACTCGCGGGCGCACAGCGCCGTGGAGGCTTTCCGCTTCAGGGCACCCGACATGGGCGGCAGAGGATCGAGGAGACCCATGGAAACCCTATAACCCCATACGCCCCATACACCCGAAGCCCGAAGCCCCTCTGTTTACCCACCTTTGTTGAAGGCAGCCCTTTTGTTTTTTGAGAGCCTCCCAGTAGGCACTTGCCCCGTGCATCGCCGCTGCCATGCTTGTGCCCTTTGCTATTATTTGTTTCGGAGGTGGTAGTGGCCTTTAAGGAATGCTTAGGATCTAGGGATCCCTGTAGCCTTCACTGCAGGCTGGACTGCTTGCACCTAGGACTTAGGCCAGTCTTGAGGGCGAGCGCGCTGGAGACTCTGTCGTACTTGTCATGCCCGATCATGACTTCACTACCCTTCAACCGCCAAGGCTCAGATGGGACTGAAGCCCTTGCACGCACGGCCCTCAGCTCCAAGAAGCGTCTCTCAAAGGATGCTCTGAGGCTTCCGGCTTTCGGGAGCTGAGCACTTCCTGAGCTGACTTAGAAGTTGAAGAGTCGAAGCATGCTCTGCCCTGCTGCCCCGTAAACCTGACACTCGGGACTTTCTTGGGGGGGCTCTCCAGGCCTGCAGGAGTGCTATGTCCTCGGCATGAGGAGAGTCCTCGCAAGGGAAAAGCCGTTCCCGGGTCCCCATGTCTCCTGAAACCCTGCATCTCTTCCTTGCTGTCGGGTTAGGCCTTACAGTTTAGGATTTAGGGCTGCTGATCTCAACTCTCCAGTCTGCACACCCGAAGAGCCAACAACCTAAGCGCGAAACCGCCAAAACCACACACCTCGACCCCCCAGGGCGACTCCCTGACTGTCAGGCTTTAGGCCCCTCAAGACTGTGGGTTCAGTTGCTATAGTATTGTCTTATCTTATACTGTCTTATCTCACTTAGGTTGTGGTATATTGCTATACTCTGATATCCTACTACATTCTGCTATACCATGCGATATTAAACTCATGCTCTGCCGCTAGATTCTCTCATCTTGCAAGGCCCTCGCAAGAGCCGAGTGCTTCTCAGAGGGTCCTTGCCCCAGGGCGTCATGAGGACCGGGCCTCGGCTTCCGAAAGCTTCAGTGTACGGGTTTAGGGTTTGGGGCTTAGGGTTTCAGGGTCTAGGGTTTAGGGTTTAGGGTTTAGGGTTTAGGGTTTAGGGTTTAGGGTTTAGGGTTTGGGGTTTAGGGTTTAGGGTTTAGGGTTTAGGGTGGACATCCTTCTAAGCCAATCAGGGTGGTTAAACCTGTCCTTGAGGTTCAGAACTCGGGTAGGGCAGATTTTCTACCCGATACTGGTAGCGATTCAGCAATCAATGCACTTCCCAGGATCGCAATCGAGGACTTCTGGGCGATCGGAGTCGGGGCCGGTCTTGACAGCCCAACCCAAGCACCGACAAAAAAACCATGGAAAGTCCACCCACAAAACTTCCTTTGACTCTGGATGATAGGCGTTACTGTGTGTGTCTGGAGACGAAGGTCGGATCGCAGGTCTCCTTGACCCACTCGGCACCCTGTGTCGGGACAGGCTGCAGTCATCCGAAGCTGCCTCCGTGGCGTTTAAACTCACCACCTTTGCGCCGAGTTCGGCTGCGAGGCGTCTGGCCGCACGTCGTAGAGCTGTCCACCACACGACATGCAAGCTCGAAGACTCACTGTGCAAATAAAGACCAGTCGTGCCATGAAACCATGAAACGCTCATGCCTTGGCACTGATGAATGAATTCTCTCGACTTCAGCTTCTGGACAA
Source organism: Symbiodinium natans (assembly GCA_905221605.1). Taxonomy (NCBI): domain Eukaryota; class Dinophyceae; order Suessiales; family Symbiodiniaceae; genus Symbiodinium; species Symbiodinium natans. The sequence continues at coordinate 62,505 of CAJNDS010000104.1, read as the reverse complement.
ACCCATGCCTACCGGTTGGCAGAGCATGCGAAGGCTGAAGTGCAGCTTAAAAGCTTTGGTAACTGACTTGGTCAGCTTGTGTGATTCAAAGGCCATCACATTGAAGTGCTGCGTGGAGCATGTTCTCACATGCCACGAACACCGAGTGCAAATGCACACCCAGACAAGCGTCTGGGCCACAACCGCAGCAGGGCTAGAATCCTGTACATGCTGCTGCATACAAGTGGCTCTCACGCAAGTGGCTCTCACGCATGGGCATCCTTCAGGCTGCTAAAGCTGCCAAGGCTGCCAAAGCTGCGGGAGCGTCGATGAAGGTCCTTGCAGGGGGCCCATTGGGCGAAGCAGGGGACCCCCTTTTGCAAGCTCCACACACACCCCCCGACATCCCGACCTGGAGCATGCCGTGTGTCCGATCTGCAAGGAACTGCGCCAAGCGGGCGCTCAGGCGCTGCACCGCCTGCTCACGGGCTGGTCATGCGCGCTCGCTGGGCACATCAAACGGGGGGGGGGGGAAGGGGGGGAAGGTAAGTGGGGGAGGGGAAGGGCCAGGCGACTGAGCCCAATGCGGTTTTGCACCGGGTCATCCGGCCTTGTTCTTTACGAAGCCCTCATTCAAGAGGTGGGCCACGGCCATGACAATCATCAAGTAGATCGGGAAGAACGGCTTAGGCATCACACGGCCCCAGAGCTTCGTGGCAATGGTCTTCTTGTAGAATCTTGGTGCATGCGCCGCTCTACTTTACAAAACGACACGGAGCACACAAAGAACCGCCTCTGGCCAGGCTGTGCTTCACTTTCTCTCTTCGCCTACTGTGGATAACATCTCAAACTCCCAAGGCACAGTTTTTCTCGCTAAGCTTTTCAAAGCACAAGTTGGAATAAGCGCAGACTCGGCACATCTGCCCCACAGGTCCGTGGACGATGAACATCGGGAAGGCGAGGGAGCCCAACCAGGCCATCGTCCTGCTTGGGCACAAACTGTCATGCTGCCAGGGCATAGGAGAATCCCAAACCCCAAACCACCCCAATCCACCCCCAATCCCCCCAAACCTGAAACCCCAAGCCCCTGCACACTAAGGAGCCCACAACTCTTGAACCCAAACCCTGAAATCCCAGGCCCCGAGAACATCGCTAAACCCCAATGCCCTGAACCCTTCAACGGGAGCCTCGAGCCGAAGAAGCGGGTGAGGCAATGGGGCTGCTCGCTCATGCAGTCCCTGACAAGGCCGGGAGAGGTGTCGGACTTTCGGGGGTTTTGTAAGCTTAAGGGATTTTGGAGCGGCTTCAGTAGGCTTAAGGACTTCGGAGGGGTTACAATGGGCGTCAGGCGGTTGAAGGTCTTGGGGGGCTCAGGGGGTAAGGGGCTTAGGGTGCAGGCGCTGGGAGTCTTCGGGTCCCATCAAGTTCTGGACTTTTTGTCCCCTCCCTCCCGACATCCTGTGCATGGTCATCAGGAACTTGGTGTAGAGCGGCATAAACAGCAGTGACCGGATCATGGCATCATTGAGGTTCAATGAAGTCAGCCTGTCTCATGCTCACACCCACACAGATCGACCTCCCCAGAGCACCCAAGGCAAAACCCACAAATTCGTACAAAGCACCCCGCAAGCCCGACCTCAATGCCAGAGTGGCGTAGCTTGCAAGAAAGAGCCAGAGTGGATTTTGCGGCCGGCGCCCCTCATCGAGCATGACCTGAGGGCTCACAGACCACCCCAGCTTCCCAAGCCCAACCCAGCTGTTTCACGGCAGCCCTCAAGGCAGTGAGTTATGAGTGGAAACCCAGCGGCCTAACACCGGTACCCCCGACGAAGAGACCAGCTTAGGACCCCCACCCCCTCCACCAGCTTAGGACCCCCATCCGCTCCTTACAGAAGAAACATGAGAGCCTTTTGGCTGCGGCTGAACATCCTAAGCCCTGAAGCAGGCAGAGAACTTTTTGGGCTCTTCTGGCAGAGGCGGAGTTCTCAAAAGCATGTCAATTTGGGGGGGTCATCGAAACGGCTTGGCTCCTTTTGGGCAGTGATGCTAAAGGCCCGGTATGCTTTGCTTTGCTCTTCCGGGTGGGAACGGCTGGACTCCTGTTTCGACAGGCCCCCCTGGTGTGTATCTTCGCGATTCCGAAGTGAATCCTAAGGCCTAAGTGCCGGAAGATGCCGGAAGTTCAGTGGTTCAGTAAGGTGGCTCAGCCGAATCTTTCAAACAACTTTCGTTGAACTCAGCGGATTGGACGACACTTCCTGGTTCGGGTCTGGCAGCGTGCTGAGCAGCACTGGGCATCGATCCAGCACGAATGGCCGATCGCGAAGCACCTGTGGCCGTGGCCATCCGCCGACAGCTGGCCAAGTTCGAGGGCGGTCTCATTCCCTGTGCCAGACTCCAAGTGAAGGTGTCCATGCTCGGAGATGGCCACGAACTCGTTGTCCAACCCTTTCACGGCAACGCCCACAACCAGGAGCAACCATCTTCCAACGCTAACCATGGCTCTTTTCGCTTATTGAATAGTGCACCTCACTACCCTGGGGGCAGTTTGGGCCCTCGGGGCACACAGCAACGGCTCCAATCTGCGCACGTGTCACCATGGGACGTATCGCGAAACTCAAGGCCACACACAGATGTCTATGTACACAGAATGGCCACTGAGCGTGCGACATTTCGTGCGGCCACAACGCCTTCCTGAGCTCACGCTGCACATGGAGCAACCACAATGACTGCCATCTGCGATTGCAATTACCCAGGCGACCCATTTGGCACAATGCAAGCAAGCAGGATGTCCACGATAACTGCAGCGAAGATCATGTGAGCAGCACATCAATCACACTTCGATACAATTCTCGAGCCTAAGGCATGAGGCCATATGAGGCCCTGTATAGGCCTATGACAAGTCTCCGTGATCTCGACCAAGGCAGAGAAAGGATGGAAGCGCGTGACGTTCCAGAGGTAAGGATGAGTGGGCTTCTCCTTGTATCCACCGCAGCAATAAAACTTCCAGGCCTGCAGGGAAGGGACACCCCCAAGCAAGCCTACATTTCGCGAAACCCCATCCAGTGCCTGGCCTGAGAATACGACAGCTTCTGCAGAAGCGACACCCCACAGAGTCCGGCATAGAGTTTGCCTGGACAAGTGGGCAGAACCCTGCTTGCCGAACAAATCGAGGAAAAGAGGTCATGAGGCCTCCTTGCACAGTCAGAGCGAGTCCATCATGAAAATCAAGGGTGTGTGAGGAGCTTGGGCCAATCCGCCCTGGTTATCGCAAATGCCCTCTTCAAACGGGGCGCTATAGGCCGGGGTTCAGGATGCTACGTGCACTCTACACTCCAAACCCTGCACCCTGAATGCTGCAAGGCGTTGGAACTTCTATCTGCCACGGCTTGAGGCACCGGCTGAGCCCATCTTTGCTCAGCCGCGACACCTGCAAAAGAGTCACCCTCGGTTTGGGCTTGACTCCGGTGGGGGGATTTCAGGCTTTGGGTTTGGTCTGAGCATCACACCACAGATACCCAGACGTCGAGGCCTGCGGAAGCACGAAGGTGGGCATCGTAAGATTCGCGAAGGTCAAAGCCGAAAGGAACCTGGGATACTGAGGATCAGATCTTCAAAGCCCACAGCCCAAACAATCAGATCCCTTCTGAAATCCCTGCGTCGGCAGGAGCCCTGATGCCAGTAATCAAAAAGTAAGACAACCTCGCTAATTTTCATGTGTGCCTACAGCCCTCGCTAAACTTCCTGGCCCAGGCCACCAAGTGGGAGGGTTCCAGATCTCCGCGGCGGAGGGGAACCAGGCCTTGGGGGCTCTTGGGGCTGTGTCGGGCTAAAGGCGTAGCTTAGGGTTGTCGGGGCTCAGGGTTTCTGAGTTTTAGAACGGTTCAGGGTTCGAGGGTTCAGGGGGTGAAGGCCTCAAGGTCCCTCGAGCCCCCCCCCCCCGCCGCAAGGGCTGCACGGTCAAAATGATCTACACATTAGAGCTATGCTTCTCTTGAGTGTGACTGAGTTCAGGGTCTACGGCTTGATGTTTTGAATATCTGTGCAGAAGGGGATTCGGCCTCCAGGCGTTCAGGGCATTTCGGACCCGGGGGGTTGGGTGGGGGGGGTGTTGTCAGCTAAGTCCTGGCAGCTTGGAAATACGGCTTTGGGATTTCGAGGGTTCAAGGCTCCACAACCGCGAACATGGAGAGATCTGATTACTTTGGCTGCTAGAGACTGAGGTACGCGGATACGGTACACCCCGAATCAAGGAGCAAGTCTGCCAGGGCTTTGGCACTGTTTGGTCTTGGTGGCTCAAAGTTCAAAAGTACGGGTGTCGGGATGTTTCGGGCTTTGACCCTGCCTGCAACAGGAAGTAGTTGAAGAAGGCATGCAGCGACGTCGTCTTCCAAGAGTTCTTCATCCACCTGCGAAAGCAACATCTCAAGAGGCATTGAGACCCACAAAAACGGCTGGCACATGTAGGTCTTTGTAGATCCCTTGGATTCCCTTGGGAGTCGAGGCCAACCGGCTAAACCGGCTAAACTCCTACCTCGACTCCTGAAATTGCGAAGCTTCAGCCCTGGCCTGTCGATCAAGATGAACATTGGCGCAAAGGCTGATGAGACCACGAAGTGCAGAGGATAGTAGCCCATCACCTTGCCACATGAACCAAGGTTTACCTAGTGCCCACAACACTGCTCAAAACATTGCCGAGCTGCCTTCTGCCAGAAGAAGAGCTCCGGCTGCTTCAACTTCTGCATATTGGCGCTTCGCTCACCCACGTTTGTGGCTACGTAGGCCATCACATAACCGGAGATGCTGAAGAAGCCGCCCACCAGGACGTTCTCCTGGAGTTGGACAAGGCGGAGCATAAGAGACTCCCCCCAAAGGTTGCCACAAAAGCACAGGAAAACTAGCCAAAAGGGCATTTGCACCAAAAAGCACAGCAAAGCCATGGAGAGCTGGGCGATTTACAGTTGAAGGCATCCTGGGTCAGAAGTTTGAGAAGCCACTTGTTGGAGGTTCCGAAGCGGATGAAGTGCCCAATGATGATTGGCAGAACCAGGGCAAAGCGGCATCCATCAATGCAGTCGATCCGTGGTTTGGATGCTGGCTTCTTCAGGTCCTGAGATGGGCTCAGCCACGTCCCACCACTTCCACTTTACGGAGTCTACCCCATGTTTGCCCATTCTGCACAATCTACATCAATCTACCCCCTCTCCCGTTTGGCCTTGACCGCAAAGGATCCCTTCGGGTTCGCCATCTCGGGCTCGGGGCGAGCCACGCTCTCGCAGGCCGGCATGTGGCTCAAACCCATGGCTGAGGAGGGGACACCAAGCGCTTCGAGGGCTCAAAGGAGCTCCAGGCGAAGAAGGAGCCGTCTCTCCTCTTCTCCTCTTTCTCCTCTCTCTCTGCCGGACCCTAAACCATCCTCAACCCCTGATCTACCATGCCTCGCTTAGCTGGATTCTTAGACTCTAACAGAAAGCCCCCCCAAGGCCCTGGCAAGGCGACGATCGCTCTCGTCGGGCAAAAGGGGTGTCAGGAAATGTCTGGACAAGTCTCGGTCTCGGAAATGTCGAGAAGTGTTGGGGTTTTGGAAGTCTAGGAAGTAAGACTGCTCGGGATCAGGGTCGGGGTTGAGGTCGAAGCTGGCTCGGGGCCAGCAGTCGACTGGCTTTCAGCTGTACTGGCTTCTCATGCTGCTTTGGGCTTTGTCTGCCTGCGATGGTCAGCAACCCCCGCCCGTGTTGCCAGGTTGCCATTGCCCTAACGCAATACATGGGCCCCAAGCTTGAGCCACGAAGGCGAGGGACCAGAACGTCGGAATCAAGAAGCACGCCTTGGCGATTGTAAGATCGAGGCATTTGGGAGGGGATGCCCCCCAAACATTCTGGCACGTAAACTACATCCCCAGCACCCAAGATCAAGGCCTTCGACCCGCACACTCCCCTAGCAAACCTGCGTCCTCGCGCTCGCAGAGCTACCCAAAATGAGGGCAGGTGGACTTCTCCAGGGAGTAGATGGACATCTCGCTGCTCTCAATCTCGCCAGCCGTCTCAGTGTCACTCCGGCTTAAGTGCATTCTCAGGATGGGAGCTTCGGAGCTTCCGAGCACCCCCTGCTCCCCATTCTCCCCCCCCACCGACTTGTTGGCTTTCAGGCCACTTCCTGAAAGCCAAACTGGGACAACTGGGGCCGGGGCATTGAGAAACAACTTCACGAAGCGTCCGAACCTGGAAGGCGAAAGAGCAGGTTTCCTAAGAGGAGAGCCATGCCAACAGGACTGTGCGGATTGCGCAAAAGCTTTTAGCAAGCCAGGATACGGGGTTTCGAACATTACAAAACCCTGGCCCGAAACCCAACATTGGCGTGAATCAGGGCCAGGCAGCTGCGGCGCTGATCAGGAACGAGAGCAGCACAGGAACAAACGCTGGAGGAACGGGGGCGGAACTGTGTCAGGAACAGGCAGCAGCACAGGAACCAGCGCTGCGACAGGCAGCTCGGGAAGTGGCAGCGGCACGAGCACAAGGGCTGGAGTAGGCAAAGGCACCCGCAGTAGCAGCGGCAATGACTCGGCAACAGTACTGGACCAAGCGCCGGAGGAGCAACAGGCAGCGCATGACCTCGAGCACTGCACCCCTAAAGCAAAAGCCCTAAGCCTCGAAGAGTTGTCATTCCGCAAAGTTCGGGCATTGCCCAAAGCCTCGGAAGGAAAAACAGCTTGTGGGAGCTCAGAAATGAAGAGATTTAGGGAATTTAGGGCTCAGGGCTCAGGGTAGTCTGGGAGTTGAGCTTGGGTTGAGATTTAGGGACGTGCAGGCTTACGGAAAGATTCAGCCATTTCAAGGTCTGGCTTTCATGAAGCTTGCTACGCCCCTGAAACCCTAAACCCATAAACCTCAAGTCGCCCCCGATGCCTAAAAACCACCCTGAACTCCCGAGCCCCCTTATCCCAAGACCCAAGGCGGGACCCTCAAATCGACGAGGTTAAGGGTAACAACCCGAAAACATTCTTCTTAGTTCGGGGGCCGGGCAGGGGGGGGCAGACTGACGCATGTACTGGAGATGTCACCGGCTATCCACACTTCTTTGCCTACCAGAACTCAAGCACCCAGGCCCGGTGGACAGCCTCTGTCACTGGATTCGCACTCATCATGATCTGGTGGATGCCAGCCTCGCACGTGGCAACATGCGGACTAAGCTCAAAAACGGCGGGCCCTAGCCAGTTGCGAGTGGTACAACCTTCAGCTGAACAGGCAACATGATGGTAATCGCGAATGGGGGGTCCTTCTCACCGTCTTGCAAGCCGAGGCTTGCATTTGCATCCAACCTGGCGTCCGGAAACGGGGAGCGTTCTCAACCCTAAAAAAATATACACCAAATCACCCCAAACCCTAAATCACCCGGAACCACCCTAAGCCACCCCACTAAACCACCCTAAACCACCCCAAACCACCCCAAAGCGCTCCAAGCCACCCTCAACCCTAAGCCAACGCTAAACCACCCTAAACCCACCCTAAACCACCCTAAACCACCCTCAAGCACCCTAAACCACCCTAAGCCACCGTAAACCCGAGCTGGAAGTCGCGCCTGCCGCTTTGTAGGCTGACGGAGCTGGAGCGGGCCCGCCCTTGCCTCCACAAAGCTGCCCGGCTTCTGGGGTACGCTGGCCGGTTTCTGAGCGGCTTTGACATGGAACCGCTGGCTTAGGGTTTAGGGTTTAGGGTTTAAAGGTTTAGGGTTTAAAGGTTTAGGGTTTAGGGTTTAGGGTTTAGGGTTTAGGGTTTAGGGTTTAGGGTTTAGGGTTTAGGGTTTAGGGTTTAGGGTTTAGGGTTTAGGGTTTAGGGTTTAGGTTTTATGGTTTAGGGTTTAGGGTTTAGGGTTTAGGGTTTAGGGTTTAGGGTTTAGGGTTTAGGGTTTAGGGTTTAGGGTTTAGGGTTTAGGGTTTCAGGTTTAGGTCAAGTTTAAGCGTACTATAGGGGTTTGGGGTTAGTGGTTGGGGTTTAGGGTTTAAGGTTTCGGGTTTCGGGTAGGATTTAAGGCCCACAGTATTTGGTTTGGGGTTTAGGGTTTACGGCTCAGGGCTTCCCTCCAGCTCTCAAATTCAGCACTATTGCGCGGGGTCGGAGCAATGCATCCCTCGCACCACTGGGATGCTCGTGGTATGTCCCGAGATGTCCCGCATGCGCGCCTGGGGCTGGACCTGAGCTCATGATGCAGCTCCACGTCTAGTTGAAGCCGTTTACGCAGTGTTAAGGGTTCAAGGAAAGCTTGGGAAGGTCCGAGCAGCGAGACACAATTCAATGCCAACGCATGCGATGGATAACAGATAACGAAGTCCCTCAGCCTTCTGTGACCAAGGGGCTGCCGCGTCGGCGACGAAAAGTACAGCATCACGTGCTGCACAGGGCTTGTGAAGAGGGGCGATTCTCAATGCATCGTGAGTAGGCAATCTGGATGCGCCTTGGCTGTCTCCGTCTTTCCGGCGCCACTTTCGCCCTGTGAGCACTTCACAGAACCACTTCACAGAACCGTCCCCCCCCAAAAAGCAAGCATTGATAAGAAGCATTGATTTGAAGCTACCCATTCCCAGTGAGGAGCTTCTGCCTGAATCACAAAGGACACACTCCGCCTTGGCTGCAAATGTGCAGACCCGAACTCAGCCTTCACATGGCCTCCTTTTTTTCGCGTGCACTGCTCAATACCGAACGATGTGCCTAGGCAGAGCTTCAGAGCTTGTGTGCATGACGAGCATTTGTGCCACATAAACCTGAGCTTCTGGCCCAGTTCGGCGGATGTACCCCCATGCCTTGAATGCGGAGATGCGACAAAGCAAAGGCAGCTAGACAGAGTCGGCCACTGCAACATGAAACATTTCTTCCACTGGCGCACACAAATGGCCTGAGCGCTGCACGTCACGGCAGGCTGCCCAAATGTGTGGCTCTTCGGAGTTGAACGTGCCAGAACCTCTTCGGCTCTTCCAACACAAAGTTAAGCTGGACCCCTTGGCGCAGCTCAATCATCTAATGCAGATTCCATAAAACTCCGGTATGTCTTTCCACCTCTCTCCTGGTAACGTTGGTTTTCGATTTAATTTTTGATGAATCAATCTCCAGACTTGGAGACTGACCGCCTATTGCGTGTCCTCGCTAACTTACAAGGATGTTTTTGCCATCACAATATATAAGTTGTGCCCAGACATAACGCAAGCCCTGGGCCTTCAAGCTCATCGACACGCAGGCAAGCCTGGAGACATGCGAAAAAAAAAAGTTGCGGCCCGAAACACGCTGTACTGGCCCGCAGACCCGCTGAAAGCCTTGTAGAAGGGCAAGATGGTCGGATCTTCTAAGCAGGGAACTGGCCTCAGCTGAACCGCACCGGCCCAAAGCAGCTAACGCCCTGTGAACTCCCCACAAGCATCTGCACTTTCCGACACTGTCCGACGGTCCCACCAAGCCTTCAAAGCCTTCAAATAAACCTTCGCATAAGCCTTCAAAGCCTTCAAAGTTTTCAACGCCTTCAACGCCTTAGATTCAGCTTCCGGAGGACACCAGCATGAAGATATGTATGTTAGCCAGCCTGAACGGATTGCACACGACCAAAGACTTCAGCGCCCCATAGGTGTAGATGTCCTCTCGTCAAAGCACGATGCAAAAGCTTGTGGAAAGATATGCTGGAGTTGGCGTTTTGTGAAGTTCCGTGTGTTGCTAGGGGTTCCTGAAGTTGTGCATCCACAGCTGTCCTCGTGAGCAAAACGAGCTTGGAGAACCTTGAAAACTGACCTGAACAAGTTCCGGTCATGCGCCATCTCGGCTCGAAAGTGGGCCCGAAATTGAACAGCACATGGCAACACATGGGATGGCGGCGCATCTGTCGGTCGAATGAGAGCACTGAGTAACCTGGGCACTATCGCTCGCTCTTCTTTCGCTAAGAATCTGCTGTTCACTGGCCACCTGGTCTCCGCCACATTGCCAGCATCCTCGTCAAAGTCGGGTTTGACATCACCCTGCACGGGCTTGCGAATCGTTAGCGGCAATG
>CAJNDS010000104.1:0-47500 GCA_905221605.1 Symbiodinium natans | reverse complement strand
GCATAACCAGCCCCCGATCCCAGCGTCCGCGGCTGAGAGGCATGGCAGTAGGGGCGGCTGGGCTAGGGGCATGCGGAATTCGTGGGTAAAGCATTGGGCGAGCCAGTGCAGGGCGGCTTTGCTGTCATTGCGCAAAGTGATTTCCTGTGCGTTTGGGTCCGCGATGCGCACCCATACAGTCTTATCTGCAGCTGGGATGGGCCAGATGTCCGTTTTTGACGACACCGGCTTGCCTTTGACCTCGATTACCCTGGCTTTGATGGGCAATTGTAGGAACGAGGCATCTTTTGTGACCCGGCACTGGGAGTCTAGTCACCACAGGAACTGCGACCAGCTGCGAGGTGGGATGGGATATTGGGTCCCAGGCGGGCTGTGCAAATCTGCATATAGCGGAGCGGCGAAGCAGCGCAAGTGAGAACTTACGCTGGTGGCCCACATCAGTAGGCCGAGGCAGGATTCGAGCTCCTTGCGAGGGACGCGCTTGTGCTCCAGAAGGCTGAGTAGCTGGGCGCGTAATTTATCTAGCTTCGGCTGTGCTAGGCATACGGATTCTGTAGCGAAGCAGAACTTCCAACGCACCAAACGAGTTGGTCGCCGAAGGCAGCTTTCTTCCAGCTGATTGGTGCTCCAATGACCGTGAGGAAGGCCACTGTGAGGGCTAGCTGCTTCGGGGCCTTGTGTCTGAGGAGGCATAGCAGTAGGTCGTCAACGTAGAGCCAGGCTTTGTGGGGCTCGTGGGCTAGGACATTGTGCAGCAGTCGCAGGAGCAGGGCTCCAACCCTCTGCCACCAGTAGGCTGAAAAGCGTGCGCCAAAATGGCACACAACGTAGGCGAAGAGGCGTCCGGCGTGCCTGAAAAGCAATAGGCCTTGATCTGAAGGCTTAACTTTGACTCGCTTATGGGCGGCTTTGAAGTCTAGGGCGGCCCCTTGGGAGGCGTATTTAGGGTCTTTGGGCTTGAAGGAGGCCCTGACGTCTGCAGATGTGGGCAAGCAGACGCGTTCAGGCAATGAGCAAAGTGGGTTCACATTGCAAACTGAGCTGTCTAGGACCATTCTGGGATCCTTGCCATCGGCCTGAACCACGTTGAGCTTGCCGATGGCTATGCCTTTGGGCCAATGTAGGCGTGCGGCGGCCTCGCCTCCGTGGACTTCTGCTACCCATCCCTGGGCTATCTCCTCGTCAATGAGCTGCTGGAGTAGGCCGGGTTGGGCTTCGGCATTCTTCCAGTTGGAGTCACACTCCTTTAGGCACGTGTCCAGCGGGTGGCCCCCATCAACGGAGGGCCACTGATGGCTGCTGGGAATGGGCTCGAAGATGCCAGTGGGCACTCCCTCCTGAAGGATAGAGGGAAGGTGGCTGTCTATGTCGGCTGTGAGCTGTGCCAGATGGGCAAGCAGCGATAGGCGGAAGGGCTGTCCCTCTTCTGTCTGGCATGCCAGCATGTGCAGGGCCAAGGCTACTTCCTCCATGAGGGCCTGTTGCTCTGTCTCCGAGATGGGGTGTTCAGGCTTCCCCTGTGCGAGGTGATGCGTTTGTATCTGTCTCCCTCCAAGCACCACTTCTGGAGCGCCGCCGATAGAGGTCTCAGTGGGCCAGTTTTGTGGCTGGGCGTTGCGCAGTCCGCGGAACTGCGTAGGCCAGCCCCGTCGCATATCGGGGCTCTTGGGCCGCTCGATGCCATGTGCGTCGGAGGCGTCGGTGAGTCAGGCATGGCCTCTGCGGGCCCGCCTGGTTGGGGCCAGAGGAAGTTAAAGCAACCCAAAAGGGCTTGCGCCAGAGATGCTGGATACTCTGCTGTTTGCGAGCTAATGAAATTGCCTGCCTGGTCCCTTTTGCGTCTGATTGACGCGTGTCGTGCAGTGTGCCTGCACGAGGACTGTATGGGCCGTATGTGCGGGCTGTTGGAGGCAAACGCCCAGGCTTTGGACCACGTGCATCCGTGTGCACAGGCAGCGACGTGCACGACATGAGCTGACGCCGACTGGAGAAGTTGTTGGCAGGAGGGCTCCAGCCAGGCCATGCTTGTGGGCGGGTTCTCTAGAACCCAGATGCCCCCCGACGCCGCAACCGCGCGGCAGAGCTCGTGACATCTCAAGTGTATCGTCTTGCTCTGAAGGGCTTGCTGGCGGAGCTTAGGCGAGTTAGATGGCAGGCCGTCCATGTGTTTTGGAGATCGGCAGGGCGGGGGCCCCCCAGGCGCCAGCTTCAGAATGGAGTAGTCACGACACGGAGGTGCGGCCACAAGGAGGCCGATGGACCCCGACCAGGCAAGTTGCAGCAGGCGATGAAAGAAGGCATCCTGCAGGATGTCGTGTTGGGCATTTATGGCAATGTCGATGGGCTCCCAGCGCGGTATGGATCGTAGGCTGGCGGCTGCTGAAATGGGCGCTGACTGTCCTGCGAACAGGTCCAGTAGCTTACGTGTCCGTGTGGGCGGATCATTGTGAGGTCCGCTCACCGCAATCTGTGTGGGGTCTGCAGGGCGTTTCCAGGTAATGTTCGGAAAATAGGCTGTGCGAGGTCTGGCCTCTGTCGTTTGTAGGCTACCTGGCTCAGCGAGGGCTGTGCGAGGTGTGGGCAGTAGGCGGAGTGGCATTGAGGGCATGTTGGCTGCCGGCTTGGTTGTTAATCGGTCCTCGGGACGGCTGAGGGCTCGGAGTCCGAGAGGCTGAGGCTCCCGACGTGGGCGGGGGCTGCGGATCAGGCGTGTTGGGTAGTGGTGGTCCCAGTTGTCCGCCACTGGGGGTGCGAGGCCCGGACCGTTTCAGGTCCTGGGCTTGCCGTGCTCATTGGCTGGGTGTTTTTGGGCACACCCTCGAATTGCGCACACGTGGGCGAACTTGCACTCCTTGAGTTGGCATTGGCCGTTTTGATAACGGCGGCAAATGGGCTGTCCCTTGTGCACTGCAACCCAATTGGACGGAAGGTTTGTAATCTTCCCTTTCCCCTTCCCCTTCTTGGGCGGTCTCTCTGCCCCTCTGTCTGCTTTGGGAGGAGGGGGGGGCGTGTTGGGCGTTTTGCGCTTGTTGGGGCTGTCGGCGTTCTTGCCCAGGCCCTTGGGCTGGCCTTTGTCGGGCTGCATCTTTGGGCGTAGTTGCAGTAGGCTGGAGAGATCATTCCTGATGGAGGTGATCTCATGTAAGGCATCATCTAGGCTCCATGATTGGGCCACCAGTTCCGACAGTGAGGCCCAGATTTTTCTGTCGGCAGAGATGAGCTCGGCGGTCGTGGGCGTTCTTAGGCCTAGCTGTGCATCTGGCTGGAGTAGGCAGAGCTCCTTAACCTTTTTGTCTAGGGCCTTAAGGTTGTGCAGGTGCGCGGCTCCGCATAGGGCCCAGGCGTTGCGGAAGACAGTTTGGATCCTGTCTAACCAGGCCGCCGCTAGGCGCATGTGCTCTACGGGCACTCCTGGGGTCTCATCAAAGAAGGCAGAGGCAATGATTTGGGCTTCTGCGCGTAGGGGCTTGGCAGTCTTGGCTTCCATGTGCTCCTGGTATTGGCGGGCGGATAGGCGAAATTGCCAAGGGATCCAACGGATCTTTTCCCCAGGCTTTAGGCTGTGGTGTACAAGGAGGCTGAGTAGGCGGAGACTGGGCATACTGTCTTGATCTAGCAGTTCGCCTGGGTAATTGGCTTTGAATTTGTCCACCATGTCCTGGACTATGTCCTGGGTTAGGCGTGGTGGCAGGTGCTCCATCCATTGTGATGGCTGAGAAGGCATGGTGGGCGTGGGCAATTGGGCTGGGCTTGGCGAAGGCACTTGGGCATCTGCACGCTGGACCTGCTTGTGGCAGTTGTCCAGGGCACGTCGTAGGCGGGCGATCTCCACGGAGGAGTCTAGGCCTCCGGGGCCGAGTTCTTGTGTGATTGCTTCAGGCAGGGAGTGTATGAAGGGATTCAGGGCTTCAACACATGGGAAGGCCCAAGCGAAGTCCGACATGGACTGGTAGCCGCCATCTGAGATGGCGCTGCACAGCGAGGCGTGTACCCGACACTCCTTGAGCAGGTCCCGGAAGGCATCCGGGCAGTCCATGGCGTGGAAAAAACGGAGTGGGGGCTCGCGGCGTTCTCGAGAGAATCTCAACGGCTGCGGTGTAGGCGAGCACCTGGGCAGGCAGGCAGGGGGGTTTGCGGGGAGGGCAGGGTAGGCTCGGCTTAACATGTTTGCACTGCGGGCCGTTCTTGTTTTACTCTGAAGGCAGGCTCTGGAAGGCGTCCAGGGCAAGGCGGCAGGCTTTGTGGCGGCACATCCGAGATGGGTCAGGCTCAGGCATGACGACCCCGGCGTCCCCCAGTGAGTGTCTGAGATCGGATGGGCCAGATGGACTGCCCCCCAGTGTCCATTGGCGACGATTGCAGCGGCGGGGTCCAGGGGGGCTTTGGGGTGGCGTGCCTGCGGGGCTTTGTGTGGGCTGTCGTCCTCACTGGAGGAGTATGAGTCCCCATCCAGCGTGGACTCGTCGGAGGCATCTTCTGAGGCTGATTGCTCCTCACCAGACCTTGAGGGCGAGGGCGAAGGCGGCTCGTTGGCGTCGTCGTCGATGTCGCCCTGGGTCTCAAACTCACGTGCGTACATGAATCGGGGAATGATGGGGAGCATGTGGCTGATTGGCATGGATTTAGGCACTGGGCCCGGCGGCACCTGGAAGCTGGGCTCGATGGTGGGGGCTTGTCCCCCGCGGGCTATAGGGCGTGTGGGCCTCCAGCCTGTGGAAACCTTGCGTGCCACGGAGGCTTGCACCCATAGGCTGTCAATGGTGTAGTCTCTCCCGTACAGTTCGGAGCTGACCTTGTGGTGGCCTGCCTTCCGGCGTGGGTCGGCAGGCAACCGGAGTTGCTTGGCTGGGCTAAGGAGCCCCACTTTGAGGCCGTGTAAGGTGAAATTGAGTGCTTCCTGGGCGTTGAGGGCGCTTGGCGAGGCCGCTTCGCGGAGCTGCAGCGCAGAGCGCAGTGCCGGCAGGGCCTGAGTGTAGGACATGGGCGACTGGAATGCAACCCCCGCTTGGGATGGGTTGGACCAATTTGGCAGAATGGGCAGCATGAAATCCGGTTCGGATGGAGCGCCAGAAACGTTCCGTTGCAAGCCAAGAGGCGTGTAGGCGTGTGAGGTAGGCCAGGCACCACGAGGTCGAGGGGCCTCTTCCTGATAGGCCGGTCAGGGTTACCGCGAAAGGCTGGCCTGACCTAGAGGTCTTGGTCGTCCAGCAAATTCCCCGGAGGGCTTGCATTGTCAGGCTGAGGTAACAAGGCTCCGAGCAGGAGGACCATTTGGGTGCCTGTGGAAGGTTTGCACACTAGGCGTTCCCATGACACAATGCATGCCATGGGAATGGGCAGGGCTTCCTTGCGATCTCTGGGCTGTGTGTCGATTCTGAATGTCGAGATGAGCGGATTGCTGAGTAACTCTAGCAAGTGCCGCACCTGGGCCATGCGCGACAGCCAAGACAGGGCTTTGAGGGTCGTCTTGGGCGAGATCTGGCACACGTCTCTGTCCTGGGCAAGAGAGGCGTAAGCGGCATCAAGGTAGTCGGCTAGCTCCGCCAGAGAGAGTGTTGAAAACGCTATATTATGTGCCTGCAGGAAATCAAAGAATCTTGTGCACCTGGACAGGTAGGCTTCGAGGCTGGAGGCTGCGTAGGCTGAGATGGCTCGGACCCGAAGTCTTTCAGGAGTGAGAGATTGGGTCGTCTCAGTCCAGAGGGAGCTGGTGCTCCCTAGCTTGTCCAAAAGGAGCAGCCAAACCCGGTTGCACTCCAGTTTGCGGGCATCTTCTTTGGCAAGCATCGTTTGAAGGCGGGGTGGCCCCGCACGTTGTTGGCGAATGGTTGTCTCCTGGCGCCTCGAGGATGCTTCAGGGAAGCTGGCGGGCTTAGGGGTCTCCGCTAAAAATGTCGGCAAGGCCTGGCAGGTGCGGGCTTAGGGGGGGGTTTGGGCAGTGGAGACGTGGCATGCCAGCATGTCTGAAATTTCTTAGGGCATGCGGGAGGGGCTGGGCCTCCAAGCGTGAAGGCAGTGTGTTTAGGGCAAGGCCCCGAACGCGGGGGCTTACACGGAGGCTGGGGCCAGGCAGATAGGGGCAAGAGTAGTGAGGCTGTGTTGTGCGGCGCCTGCACCGGGCGCCTTCCGCGCATTTTTGGTAACGGGCTTGGGCAGATGCTGGGACAAGTTTGACACTGAGATGTCGGCCCTTGTGCAGAGCTGGAAGCCTGGAATGACTGATTCCGTTCCGAGCACCTCCCAAGAGGGAGAGGAGTCGGAGGCCGACTTGGGCGTGCGGGCTTGCTGCCGGGGATGAGAGTGCGTCGAGGCTTCGTTGTCTGAAAACCAGTCCTCAATGGGATCGTGCCCAGTGCTCGAGGGAGGATTCGGGGGATCCCAGTCCTCGATCGGGTCGAGGTCGGGCTCGATCTCTGAAAAGAGATCTGTCGGGATCCCCGGCAGGGAGGCAGGGGAGGGCGGGTTAGGCCTTAAATCCTCATTATTAGGCAGTCTGGGCTTCTACGACTAGGAGTTAGGAGTGGGGCTCCAGTCGACACGCGGTTTGTGACTCGGAAGCATGTTCCTGGCGGCTTGAGTGAAATGGCTGCAAGAAGGGGTCGCACAGTAGGCTGACGACAGGCGCTCCGTGTATGTGAAAGCTTGGATGAAAGTGTCAAACCTGTGCACAAACCTGTACAAGGCAATGCAAAGAACCAGGCAGGAGGCTTTTCTCGGTGTGGACAGGGCTCCGAGTGCATCTCGATGAGCTCGATGGTGGGCACCTGCGTCAGGTAGGCATACACACTAGACAAGGCAGTCGAACCGCATGGGACATCGTGGGTGTGTCATGGGCACGCCCTCCTTTTTTGTCTTGTTCGGGCCGGCGGCGGATGCAAAATAGGGCCCAATTCTTAGGCCGAGGATGGGCTAAGGCTGAAAGGCTAGGGCAGGCTAGGCGGAAGTTGTGGGCATATCCACTAATAAAAGCCTGTGCGCCACATGGGCTTAGGGCGCATAGGCATGGAACCAGCCCCATGGGTCTTCATGGGCTCTGCGGAACTCTACGCAGCGGCTGCATAGGTGGTCCAAATGCTCACTGTCGGTGTCCGACATTATTTGTGCACACACGAGGCCGAAGGGGCAGTGTGGGCGTGTTGAACATGGGCGCATGCATCGTAGGCGGTCTCGATGGTCCACAAAGAAGACCTTGAGGAGGTGCGGTGCCAAGTTGAATGTATCCGGTAGGCAGACACTGGGCATGATGAGTGTGCCTCGGTAGCGTCTGTCGGCATTAGGCGTGATGGACAGGTGTGGGCAGGGCATGGACCTGGCGCTGGTTGCTTTGGGCCGGAAGTCACCTCCTGGGCGCTGTGGGTTCGGGAACGGGTTGCGGAGCCCTCGATCCGAGGAATCTTGCCCCAGGCCTAGCAAGTCTGTGAAGTCGTCCTGGGGCTGGGCATCTTGGGTGTCGGTCTGTTCTTGGGCAGTGGGAGGCGTGGTGTGGGCTTCCTGGGCTGGGGCCGGCTGTGGCTGTGCCAGCTGAGGGCTGATGATAGAGAAAGGCACCACCGGGCCCGCAACAAACTGCGGGGCCCAAATGTTGAACCCCATGGAGCGCACTTCCTGGGCTCGGGGGTCGCCCTGGTCGGCGTGGGCAATTAGGCTTGCAGAGTCGGCTTCGGTGATGTGCACCCTACCTCTCTGGTCCTTTCTGAGAATCCAGCCATCCGCGGGTTCTTCTTTCAGAGTGAACCAGTAGGAGTCCCAGTCCACTGAGACAGCGTTGGCTGCTCCGAAAAGTTGTGCCAGGTCCTGCCCTCATAGACCATGGTCATGCGAGGGTTGGGCTTGGTTGGCGAGGCAGATGGGCGGGCTTCAGGCTCAGGCGTGGCCTTGTTGGTGGACCCGGGGGGCGAGCTCTGGTCCGGGATAGGCGGGGTACCCGAGGCAAGGGGTGTTGGTCGCCCCTGGGGCTCCGTCGCCGCGGCTGCTTTGGGCTGCTTGGGCTGACAATCTTGGGCATGGCAATGGGTACGCCACCAAAGCCTATGACCTCTTCGATCACTGGGCTGTCCTCTTCACTGGAGCTTGTGGGCAGAGGACCGAAGGCAGTGGGCCAGTCTGAGTAGGCGGGCTCGTCTCGGCGACTGTCGAGGGGAGCGTGTTGGCGATGTGCTTCACCAGGGCGTTCGGCACTTTGACCCCATCCTTCTTGAAAACTAGGCTGGGGATGACACGGCCATCCCCGTGGGCTCGGCGGATCTGGTCGGGCGACCAGGATAGCTTCTGGTCGAGGAAGTCCCAGTCTTTGCGCGAGAGGGCTTTGGCCTTTTGCCCGCGGCGGGTGGAGGCAGCCTTCTTCATGTCGGCTAGCCTTAGCTCGTCTGTGAGCAAAGTCGAGGCTGTGGAATCCGAGGCTGGATTAGGCGTTGGGCCCGAATCAGGCGTTTGGGCCTGGGCTTTGCCAGTGACCACCGATGGCGGGGCCTTGGTAGGCAATGTCTGGCTTGGCTGGGCGCTGCCTGAACCCGAGGCGGGTTGTGGCTACCTCCTGTGCAGGGGCACTGGCTAGGAGGCGGTCGCGGGCTTCGGGGCTGAGCTGATTGAAGTAGGCAAGCAGCTTTCCCTGAATGTCGGCACTGTCCATTCTGGGCGAGAGAATGGGCAAACGCGGAATCTGGGGAGGCTTGACGCTGAGAAAGCGGCGCTGAAAGCAACAAAGTATGGCTGCAGAGACCGCATAGGCAGGCATATCAGTGTGCAGAGAACAGGGCATATGCGGCAACAATGCTCACGAACGACTGCAAGAGCACAGCCGGCCTTGAAGTCGTACGAGAGAGGCAGGCAGAAAGTGCGTATTGGCCTGACAGTGAAGAAGCGTGAACGCTAACTGGTCAGCAA
Source organism: Symbiodinium natans (assembly GCA_905221605.1). NCBI lineage: Eukaryota > Dinophyceae > Suessiales > Symbiodiniaceae > Symbiodinium > Symbiodinium natans. Next base: position 38,617 of record CAJNDS010000104.1, on the reverse strand, counting down.
CTCTCAGGGCAGTATGCAACTAGGCAGAAAAAGGTGGCAACTGGCAACCTTGATGTGCATGAAGTCGAAGCCGAGCTCGAAGGTGTAGGTACCTGCAGGCAAGGGGCAGGATGGGTGGGTCCAGGGACAATCAGCACAGAGGGGGGGCACTAGGCCAGGCAGCGTGAGGCTCACAGGGCAATGGTGTGTGTCGAGTGCGACAGGGTGGCGTGAGTCGTGGTAGGCACGTGCAAAGGATGGGCTCACGCAAGGCCCCGGCATAGGCTAGGCACCCACTGAGGCAGCGGTGCTGGTGCCCGATGAAGACCCCTGGTCGGAGTAGTCATCCGAGTCAGGCATTGGCAGGCCTGCCAATTACCAGCGGGCATCGGCGGCAGACCACCAGTCAATGACATGGAATGAGCGGCGGTCTTGTGGGCTAATATGGGCCCAGATGCAAGCCAGTATGTTGCTGAGGCCAAAGAGGTGTCTGGTCTGTGCAACCTGGGGCATGAGCGCCTGTGCAGGTAGACCATGTAGGGCGAACACGTGGGCGTGGGCGCGTTGCAGTGCCGACATATGTAAAGCACACTGTCGGCGGCATGTGCGGTTTTGATAGCGGGAGCAGAAGCTCTGCATGGGCACGGCGAAGAATTGGTGCTGTGCCAATCTGGGGCCAGCGGGCAGCGGGGGCAGCATGGAGCCAGCATTAGACAGCAGGTGCTGCGGCGGCGGAGGCTTAGGCTTAGGCCAGGGTATGGGCGTATTAGGGTCGGCAGGTGGGTTAGGGCTATTAATAGGCTGAGGCAGCGTAGGCGCTGTTGTAAGCGGTCTGACCTGGTGAGGCAGCCTGACCTGTGCAAGAGCGAAGCTGTGCGCGAAGGGCTCTTGTGCTGAGGACGCTGTGGCGTCTGGGCATGTGTCACTGCCGTCCTCGGTGCCACTCCAATCCTGGACATTCCAGGGGCAGGGTTGGAAGGCTGGGCTTTTAGGCTGAGGAGGCATGGGCCCGAAGTGACACAACAAAGCTAGCCAAGAGGGTCCCTAAAGAACGCCAAGAGCCGATAACTGCGTGAAGTATCAGAACCACACAGGGGGCTGGGCAGCTTCTAGGCGAAGAAGGCGGTCCTCTAGGTGTAGAAGCTCTCTACGCAACAGGGCATGGGGATTTGCCTCTTCCCACCTGTTTGCCGGGACCTGAAAGGTACGCAGGGCCTGAAGATGTGCATTGTAAGGCAGTATAATATTATAGCAATGCGCTTGAGGGTATTGATTTGGGAGGGCATGGGCCCCAAGGCTTCCCTAAGGCTTGCCGTCTCCGCTTCTGTGCGAATGCGATAGGCCAGAAAGTCGGCTGCGATGCTGTCGAGCTCGTGCCTGAGATCGGAGTAGGCCTGCTGGACGAAGGCTAGGCTGGTGCGTATTTCCTGCAGTTGGGCAGAGACTGCGTGCAGCTCCAGGCGTCTGGATTCCTCTGCCTGCATCAGAGTGCGGCCCATTGCGTCTTAGCAGGCCAGGTGATTGTGCATATATACGAGCAAAGACCTTATGTGCACCAGGTCGTGAGGCTCGTTGGGCTTTGAAGGCATGAAGTCATTGGCTGTAGAAGGCACGTCGGAGGCTCCAAGAGGAGTGTCACGCTTAGCTTCAAAGGGGGGCCCAGCGAGACCCATAGGTGCATCCATTGCAGAAGTTGAGCTGGAGGCTCCAAGAGGAGTAGATCTCGTAGCTCCAGGATGGGGCTCGGCAGGGCCCATATGTGCATCCATTGTAGTAGGCAAACCAGACACTCCAAGGGGAGTATGCGTCGCTGGTTCAGGCGTGCTGATCTGTGCGGTGGTGGGCGCTGTGCGGGTCCTGAAACGGACCGGCGGGGTGGTATCCTCTGGGCCTGGTTCGTAGCCAGGACAAGGCGTGGCGTAGTCATCTTGGGCAGGTTGTGCAAACAGGGCCAGTCTGTTCAAGTGCAGGTAGACTAGATCATCCCACGTGAGGACGTAGTCGTAGCGTCCGCCATCTGAAGAGCTGCGAACTTCTGTGCGGATGGGCATGCTTGCACGGTAGGCCATGGCTGGGCGTGCAAGCTACAAAAACACCAGGATTACGAGGCCTGGAGGCTCTAGAAAGAACTAAGAGCGTAGAAGGCCTTGACCGAAAAGCAGAAGGCCCCACCTAGGGGCTAGGTCAAGGCCAGCTGTGAGCCGGAGATGCTCCAGCTGTGCAAGGCTTGTTTAGGCTTAATGCAAACAGCGGTGCATGATTCACTTGTGGGAAAACACACGGGAACCAAAAAACCCGAAGCGGCCGTTTCAAGCTACTACGACTACTACCACCACTACAAATTCTACTACTACTACTACTACTACTACTACTACTACTACTACTACTACTACTACTACTACTACTACTACTACTACTACTACTACTACTACTACTACTACTACTACTACTACTACTAATACTAATACTAATACTAATACTAATACTAATACTAATACTAATACTAATACTAATACTAATACTAATACTAATACTAACTACTACTACTACTACTACTACTACTACTACTACTACTACTACTACTACTACTACTACTACTACTACTACTACTACTACTACTACTACTACTATACTACTACTACTACTACTACTACTACTACTACTACTACTACTACTACTACTACTACTACTACTACTACTACTACTACTACTACTACTACTACTACTCTACTACTACTACTACTACTACTACTACTACTACTACTACTACTACTACTACTACTACTACTACTACTACTACTGCTACTGCTACTGCTACTGCTACTGCTACTACTACTGCTACTCCTACTGCTACTCCTACTGCTACTCCTACTGCTACTCCTACTGCTACTCCTACTGCTACTCTTGCTGCTACTCCTACTGCTACTGCTACTGCTACTGCGACTGCTACTGCTACTGCTACTGCTACTGCTACTGCTACTGCTACTGCTACTACTACTCCTACTACTACTACTACTACTACTACTACTACTACTACTACTACTACTACTACTACTACTACTACTACTACTACTACTACTACTACTACTACTACTACTACTACTACTACTACTACTACTACTACTACTACTACTACTACTAACTACTACTACTAACTACTACTACTAACTACTACTACTTCTACTACTACTACTACTACTACTACTACTACTACTACTACTACTACTACTACTACTACTACTACTACTACTACTGCTACTGCTACTCCTACTACTACTACTACTACTACTACTACTACTACTACTACTACTACGACTACATTACTATTACATTACTACTACATTACTACTACATTACTACTACATTACTACTGCATTACTACTACATTACTATTACTACTATTACTACTACTACTACTACTACTACTACTACTACTACTACTACTACTACTACTACTACTACTACTACTACTACTACTACTACTACTGCTACTACTATTACCACTATTACTGCTACTACCACCACCACTACCACTACCACTACCACTACTACTACTACTTCTACTACTACTACTACTACTACTACTGCTACTACTACTACTACTCCTACTACTACTTCTGCTGCTACTACTACTACTACTACTACTCCTACTACTACTACTGCTGCTACTACTACTACTACTACTACTACTACTACTGCTACTACTATACTACTACTACTACTACTACTACTACTACTACTACTACTACTACTACTACTACTACTACTACTACTACTACTACTCACTACTACGACTACGACTACGACGACTACGACGACTACTACTACTACTACTACTACTACTACTACTACTACTACTACTACTACTACTACTACTACTACTACTACTACTACTACTACTACTACTACTACTACTACTACTACTACTACTACTACTACTACTACTACTACTACTACTACTACTACTACTGCGACTGCTACTGCTACTACTACTACTACTACTTCTGCTACTACCCGGCGGCGCGTAAACTGAACCCTTTTCGTCTGTAAAACATGTGTTTCGCCGAGGCGACAGCTCTATTTTGTTGTTAAAAAATCATGTTTCCGTTTAAGGCTGAAACATCATGCAAACGAAGCGGTTGATGAGGTTGCCGCTGTCATTAAGAAGTGGCTTCGCAGGGCTGGGCGTGGGTGTGAGTTGGTCGAGAAGACTTACGATTTGCGCAAGGCGTACAAACAGTTTGCAATCCAGAGGATGGATAACATTGTGACTACATGCTGCGTGGATAGCTGTCTGGTCACCCAAGAACTCAGCTGCAAGTGTTCAGAATGGAGTTGCTTCCGTTCGACGCAACTGCTTCTGTTGCATTCTTTCTGTCGCGGAAGCCATCAAGCACATCGGTTGTCACGATGGCCTTTGTGTGGACAAGCTTTTTCGACGGCTTCATTGTTGTGTGCATTCAACAAGATGCAGACAAGACACATTGTGCCGCGCAGCTGTTGTTTCGCATGCTGGGCTGGGAACTTCTAAGAGAAATGCCCCGTTTAGCTTCAGTGCACTTGGTGTGGTGATCGACCTCCCGGGTCGGCAGACAGCTTCTTCACCATTCGCAATCGGGCGCCGAGGCAGTGGAGAAGGCAAGGTCCACGTCGCCCTTACGGATCAGCAAGGTAGTTGGCAAGAGTAAGAAGCAGCAAGCGCGGTCACACGGGGATGCTGGTGATGTTGCAACGAACAGTCAAATCATCTGCGCATCCTGTCACGCGATCCCAGCCTACAACCCTCAGCAAGTTCACAAAATAGCTTTCCTGTCAGCAGGGATGACAGGGTAGAAGCGAGTTTACAGCCTTGCTTTGTGCCTGTTGTGGATGGATCGGACAGTGTATCTGCTGTCAGAGTGCACAGATGCCACTAAGCCCTGGATGTTGGACTTGGGTTTTTTGCCTGGGGGTGCAAAAGGCACTCTCTGCTTAGCATCAAACCAGGGGGCCACATGGAGCCCCATTACCTACGACGGAGCTAAGTGTCCAGGGTTTTATTTTCAGGTTTGAGAGTTGGGTTTTTAGGCTCAAAGGTACTCTGGTTTGAACCGACAAACAGACGTCGAAGCCAGTCCATTGAACAACGATCCAGCGACGCCTGCAAACAATGAAAATAACTCCAAATTGAAAAGTGCTGAAACTTGCATTTTGGAAGTCCTGGTGCTGGCACGCATTGCCGCCGCATTGCCTGGCATTGGCATTCAACAATCGCATCATCGCATCGCATCATGAATCATTCTGCATTGTGAAGCATGAATCATCAATCATCAGTCATCAATCATTCGTTCATGACTTGTGACATGAGATCATGATGAGCCACGACTCATCATGAGATCATCATGAATCAGGAACCATGAATCAGTCACAGTCACAGCCACAGCAGTCACGAGAGTCATTGCGGCCGCCGCAACCCATCGGCCACAAACATGGGTCATAAACAATGAAAAACTGCCTTGGTTTCCTTTCAGCTTTGTTCGCGTCGAATCAGCCAAGACTTCAACTCAGCCTGTCTTTTCTTTTCTGCTGTTTGGCTTGACGTGCATTATTTCCTGTTTGCAGAAAAGGCTGAAACAAAACCACCAGCATGAAACAGAACTTCAAAGAACTTGGTCTGTGTTTTTCAGCTGTCCTGGTTTGACACATGCAGGCCACACCATACTTGAGATGCAATTGGAGATGCTCTTTTGCTACGTTTTCTAAAGCAAATTGTTTTTAAAATTTCAAACATGAAAAAACGTTCAAACACAGAAAAGAACTGGTTTCGAAGCACTTCAAAGTCTGCAATATGAATAATAATGGAATGCCTTGTTTAGAAACATAATCGCTCTGAACAAACTTGCCTGAAAAACAAAATTAAAAAAAACCGTCAATTGATTATTTTTGTTCAATTTTTCCTTGTTTGAGAACATGAACAAGATGATCCATACTAACTTCTTGAAACTGAGCCAACCGGCTTGCTTTGGATCAAAATTTAACATGTTGAAAATCTTAAAAACACGGCCAGCGCCCAGTAAGCCAGAGCAATGAGATTTAAAGACGGATGAGACGGCGCACCACCATCACACAACATCAAACGAAAGTGCAAAGACATGGAAGTCATGAGTTATGAGTCACGAGTCATGTCATAGTCATGAGTCATGAGTGCCAAGACTTTAAACTCAGCCCATTTTTTTTCTGCTGCTGACTTGACGTGCATTTCCTGTTTACTGTGGAGGCCACTTTCGTGCGGTTGTCTTTTAGCTTGTGCTTAGCAGCCCGAAATGTTGTTTCTTGTTTACAGGAGATTTTTGGAGATTTGCGTTGAATTGCGTTTGTTTGCTATTTTTGCAATGTACTTTTGCTTTTGTTTGCACGAGACCTGTTTTGCTGGATTTTGTGCCGGATTGTTTTTTCAAGATGCCTTGCCCAGACACAGTTCGTCGGGTCCATGTTTTGTGCTTCCAAGGTGTTGCAAGCCCTTCGCAACTTGCTCAGCGATTAGTGGAGGAGGTTGCCGAGGTCTTCAAGGCCGTTTTTGGCGATGCAGCAACAGCCATGCGCGGGGTCAAAGCTTTGGGTGCAAGAAACCAGTCATGCCTTCAGTCAGGTCCTTGGGTTGAGTCTGACATGAACCCTAAGGCAGAAAGTCAGTCTTGTTCTATAGCAAGTTGTGACGTGGACGGTGAAGCCAGGCAGGCGTAGACTGTATTCCTTTTTCTGAACCCGATTGGTGAAAGACCAATGTGTACCTTGACGTTCTGCCTGAAGGCGCGAAGTGCTTCTTAGACGGTCAGCGACCATTGATTCGTATGGCAGGCATGTGCCCCAGCTTCGGCGCTCCGGTTGACAGAGGTCCTCGCCAGAAGCAGAAGAACACCTCTTGCGTCCTTCACCCTCTAGGGGACGACCGGTAGGATAATACTGACATTGGCGTGCGGTGATTGGGTGGCAGGTTTCCTGCACCTGTCCTTTCCTAACCTTTGTAAATTGCCAAAGGGTGAATCCAGTCCTGATAAAGGGGTTTCCGCAGGGTTTTCGTTCATGTTTGTTAAGCTTCTGGAGGGTTTCCCTGGGTTTCCCTACAGTTTCGCGAGGGTTCCGCGGGGTTTCTGGGGGTTTCCGTGGGTTTCCTGAGATTTCGTGCATGTGTTAAAACCTATTGGGATGGTTTTGGTAGGTTCCTCAAGGGTTTCGTGAGGGTTTCCGTGGGATTTCGTGCAGTTTTTGAACTTTCCGGAGGTTTTCTTTGAGTTTCTCTAAAGTTTTGTGAGGGTCTCCGCGGATGTGCGTGGGTTTTGTCAAGTTTTGCCTTGGTTTTTTAAAACTTTCAGATGGTTTCCCTGGGGTTTTCTAAGGTTTGCGGGGTTTCAGTGGGTTTTGTTAGATTTTGCGTAGGTTTTTGAAGCTCTCGGAAGGTTTTTCTAATGTCTTGTGAAGGTTACCGTGGGTTTTCCATGGTTTTTGACAGCTTTGAAGGGGTTTCCGTGGGTTTCTTAGGGCTGTGTGAGGGTTTCCGCGGGGTTTCTGTGGGTTTTCTTATATAGGTCGTGCGCAGGTCTTTAAAGCTTCCAGTGGAGCTTTGTGAGGGTTCCTGCAAAATCTCCGCGGGGTTTCGATTGGTTTTCTCATGCTTTGCGGCTTTGGAAAAAGATGTCAGAAGCTTCAGCGAGGGTTTCCATGAGCTTCCATGGCACCATGGATTTCCTCAGCGTTACTTCAAGCTTTGGAATTTGTCACATGATGCGGTCGGCGCTCGTCCAGATAGGCAAGATGCAAGAGGCGCAGTGTGTCGTGCGGCTTTGCAGCGCTGCCAGGTGAGGTTGTGGAGGTGGATGCTGATGGCGCAGGGAGAATCAGAAGTGACCGCTGGGGCTAACCCAGCTGTATTTTTCCGCAGGAGTAGGTCCGAGTAGGTTTTCCATATGTGCTCCGGGTCTTTGCGCAGGAAATTGTTCCGAGGCCAGATTCTGGGTCCGCTTTTGTGTGCAAAAGTCACGTCCGCTTGTGTGTGGCCTCCCCGGTGCCCGTTTCTATTATGTTGATCACTTCCGCAAGAAAGCTGCCTGTGGAGGGTCGTTGTTCTTTAAAAACAAAAATTCTCCACGCTAGGAGCTTGCCTGTGGGTCAGAGTTGCTGTAGCGTCGCAATCTGGGGAGCCCAGGGGCTCGAAAAATGCAGATTTAGCGACACCAAAATTGGGGCCGCCAGGCGGCCCCAATTTTGGGGTCGCAGTTCCAGCCTTTTCATGTATTTACACATTATAATAAGGGAAGCTGGGTGCATTTCCTGGCCCCATTTTTGGGGCCGCGAGACGGCCCCATTTTTGGGGTCGCAAGTTTGAGCCCTGGGCTCACGCAGCTGGGTCTCGTCAGCGTGCCTGTGCCTGCCCTTGTTCCAGGAACTTGGGGAGCAGCGTGCAGAACATAAGCTTGGGGATCAGGGGCTTGTCCGAAGCAGCTGCTTGCTTTTGTAATGCTGCAGCAGAAAGGGAGCTGCAACTGTGGAGGCCACTTTCATGCGGTTGTCTTTTAGCTTGTGTTTAGCAGCCCTAAATGTTGTTCCTTGTTTACAGGAGATTTCGGAGATTTGCGTTGTTTTGCGTTTGTTTGCTATTTTTGCAATGTACTTTTGCTTTTGTTTGCACGTAGACCTGTTTTGCTGGATTTTGTGCCGGATTGTTTTTTCAAGATGCCTTGAGATCTGCAAGACTCTCAGAGACTTTTGCTAATTTTTGCGCCTACGGGCCATGTGTCTTCAACAGATTGCATCTGAGCCGCTGCTCGCTGAGCGCTCTCTTGCCTCAAGCAGCTCCTAGGCCACAGCTAGCGTACTTGCGCCATGTCTGCCACGTCGGAGCCTGATTTGTTGGCCGAAAAAAGTGCCCAGACATAGTCCGTAGGGTCCATGTTTGTGCTTCCAAGGTGTCGCAAGCCCTTCGCAACTCGCTCAGCGAAGTACTCAGTGGAGGAGGTTGCCGAGGTCTTCAAGGCCGTTTTTTGGCGATGCGAGAGGCTTCACATTCGTTGCGGGGCGCTTGCGCGGCCGGCCGGTGCGCGGCCGGAGGTGTCCAAGCTCATCCGTGCGCTGCTTGGTGGCCTAGCTGTGTATGGTTGTAGCAACAGCCATGCGCGGGGTCAAAGCTTTGGGTGCAAGAAACCAGTCATGCCTTCAGTCAGGTCCTTGGGTTGAGTCTGACATGAACCCTGAGGCAGGAAGTCAGTCTTGTTCTATAGCAAGTTGTGACGTGGACGGTGAAGCCAGGCAGACGTAGACTGTATTCCTTTTTCTGAACCCGATTGGTGAAAGACCAATGTGTACCTTGACGTTCTGCCTGAAGGCGCGAAGTGCTTCTTAGACGGTCAGCGACCATTGATTCGTATGGCAGGCATGCCCCAGCTTCGGCGCTCCGGTTGACAGAGGTCCTCGCCAGAAGCAGAAGAACACCTCTTGCGTCCTTCACCCTCTAGGGGACGACCGGTAGTATAATACTGACATTGGCGTGCGGTGATTGGGTGGCGGGTTTCCTGCACCTGTCCTTTAATAACTTTGTAAATTGCCAAAGGGTGAATCCAGTCCTGATAAAGGGGTTTCCGCAGGGTTTCCGTTCATGTTTGTTAAGCTTCTGGAGGGTTTCCCTGGGTTTCCCTACAGTTTCGCGAGGGTTTCCGCGGGGTTTCTGGGGGTTTCCGTGGGTTTCCTTAGATTTCGTGCATGTGTTAAAACCTATTGGGATGGTTTTGGTAGGTTCCTCAAGGGTTTCGTGAGGGTTTCCGTGGGATTTCGTGCAGTTTTTGAACTTTCCGGAGGTTTTCTTTGAGTTTCTCTAAAGTTTTGTGAGGGTCTCCGCGGATGTCCGTGGGTTTTGTCAAGTTTTGCCTTGGTTTTTTAAAACTTTCAGATGGTTTCCCTGGGGTTTTCTAAGGTTTGCGGGGTTTCAGTGGGTTTTGTTAGATTTTGCGTAGGTTTTTGAAGCTCTCGGAAGGTTTTTCTAATGTCTTGTGAAGGTTACCGTGGGTTTTCCATGGTTTTTGACAGCTTTGAAGGGGTTTCCGTGGGTTTCTTAGGGCTGTGTGAGGGTTTCCGCGGGGTTTCTGTGGGTTTTCTTATATAGGTCGTGCGCAGGTCTTTAAAGCTTCCAGTGGAGCTTTGTGAGGGTTCCTGCAAAATCTCCGCGGGGTTTCGATTGGTTTTCTCATGCTTTGCGCGGCTTTGGAAAAAGATGTCAGAAGCTTCAGCGAGGGTTTGCATATTTCCATGAGCTTCCATGGCACCATGGATTTCCTCAGCGTTACTTCAAGCTTTGGAATTTGTCACATGATGCGGTCGGCGCTCGTCCAGATAGGCAAGATGCAAGAGGCGCAGTGTGTCGTGCGGCTTTGCAGCGCTGCCAGGTGAGGTTGTGGAGGTGGATGCTGATGGCGCAGGGAGAATCAGAAGTGACCGCTGGGGCTAACCCAGCTGTATTTTTCCGCAGGAGTAGGTCCGAGTAGGTTTTCCATATGTGCTCCGGGTCTTTGCGCAGGAAATTGTTCCGAGGCCAGATTCTGGGTCCGCTTTTGTGTGCAAAAGTCACGTCCGCTTGTGTGTGGCCTCCCCGGTGCCCGTTTCTATTATGTTGATCACTTCCGCAAGAAAGCTGCCTGTGGAGGGTCGTTGTTCTTTAAAAACAAAAATTCTCCACGCTAGGAGCTTGCCTGTGGGTCAGAGTTGCTGTAGCGTCGCAATCTGGGGAGCCCAGGGGCTCGAAAAATGCAGATTTAGCGACACCAAAATTGGGGCCGCCAGGCGGCCCCAATTTTGGGGTCGCAGTTCCAGCCTTTTCATGTATTTACACATTATAATAAGGGAAGCTGGGTGCATTTCCTGGCCCCATTTTTGGGGCCGCGAGACGGCCCCATTTTTGGGGTCGCAAGTTTGAGCCCTGGGCTCACGCAGCTGGGTCTCGTCAGCGTGCCTGTGCCTGCCCTTGTTCCAGGAACGTTGGGGAGCAGCGTGCAGAACATAAGCTTGGGGATCAGGGGCTTGTCCGAAGCAGCTGCTTGCTTTTGTAATGCTGCAGCAGAAAGGGAGCTGCAACTGTGGAGGCCACTTTCATGCGGTTGTCTTTTAGCTTGTGTTTAGCAGCCCTAAATGTTGTTCCTTGGTTACAGGAGATTTCGGAGATTTGCGTTGAATTGCGTTTGTTTGCTATTTTTGCAATGTACTTTTGCTTTTGTTTGCACGTAGACCTGTTTTGCTGGATTTTGTGCCGGATTGTTTTTTCAAGATGCCTTGAGATCTGCAAGACTCTCAGAGACTTTTGCTAAGTTTTGCGCCTACGGGCCATGTGTCTTCAACAGATTGCATCTGAGCCGCTGCTCGCTGAGCGCTCTCTTGCCTCAAGCAGCTCCTAGGCCACAGCTAGCGTACTTGCGCCATGTCTGCCCCGTCGGAGCCTGATTTGTTGGCCGAAAAAAGTGCCCAGACATAGTCCGTAGGGTCCATGTTTGTGCTTCCAAGGTGTCGCAAGCCCTTCGCAACTCGCTCAGCGAAGTACTCAGTGGAGGAGGTTGCCGAGGTCTTCAAGGCCGTTTTTTGGCGATGCGAGAGGCTTCACATTCGTTGCGGGGCGCTTGCGCGGCCGGCCGGTGCGCGGCCGGAGGTGTCCAAGCTCATCCGTGCGCTGCTTGGTGGCCTAGCTGTGTATGGTTGTAGCAACAGCCATGCGCGGGGTCAAAGCTTTGGGTGCAAGAAACCAGTCATGCCTTCAGTCAGGTCCTTGGGTTGAGTCTGACATGAACCCTGAGGCAGGAAGTCAGTCTTGTTCTATAGCAAGTTGTGACGTGGACGGTGAAGCCAGGCAGACGTAGACTGTATTCCTTTTTCTGAACCCGATTGGTGAAAGACCAATGTGTACCTTGACGTTCTGCCTGAAGGCGCGAAGTGCTTCTTAGACGGTCAGCGACCATTGATTCGTATGGCAGGCATGCCCCAGCTTCGGCGCTCCGGTTGACACAGGTCCTCGCCAGAAGCAGAAGAACACCTCTTGCGTCCTTCACCCTTTAGGGGACGACCGGTAGTATAATACTGACATTGGCGTGCGGTGATTGGGTGGCGGGTTTCCTGCACCTGTCCTTTAATAACTTTGTAAATTGCCAAAGGGTGAATCCAGTCCTGATAAAGGGGTTTCCGCAGGGTTTCCGTTCATGTTTGTTAAGCTTCTGGAGGGTTTCCCTGGGTTTCCCTACAGTTTCGCGAGGGTTTCCGCGGGGTTTCTGGGGGTTTCCGTGGGTTTCCTTAGATTTCGTGCATGTGTTAAAACCTATTGGGATGGTTTTGGTAGGTTCCTCAAGGGTTTCGTGAGGGTTTCCGTGGGATTTCGTGCAGTTTTTGAACTTTCCGGAGGTTTTCTTTGAGTTTCTCTAAAGTTTTGTGAGGGTCTCCGCGGATGTCCGTGGGTTTTGTCAAGTTTTGCCTTGGTTTTTTAAAACTTTCAGATGGTTTCCCTGGGGTTTTCTAAGGTTTGCGGGGTTTCAGTGGGTTTTGTTAGATTTTGCGTAGGTTTTTGAAGCTCTCGGAAGGTTTTTCTAATGTCTTGTGAAGGTTACCGTGGGTTTTCCATGGTTTTTGACAGCTTTGAAGGGGTTTCCGTGGGTTTCTTAGGGCTGTGTGAGGGTTTCCGCGGGGTTTCTGTGGGTTTTCTTATATAGGTCGTGCGCAGGTCTTTAAAGCTTCCAGTGGAGCTTTGTGAGGGTTCCTGCAAAATCTCCGCGGGGTTTCGATTGGTTTTCTCATGCTTTGCGCGGCTTTGGAAAAAGATGTCAGAAGCTTCAGCGAGGGTTTCCATATTTCCATGAGCTTCCATGGCACCATGGATTTCCTCAGCGTTACTTCAAGCTTTGGAATTTGTCACATGATGCGGTCGGCGCTCGTCCAGATAGGCAAGATGCAAGAGGCGCAGTGTGTCGTGCGGCTTTGCAGCGCTGCCAGGTGAGGTTGCGGAGGTGGATGCTGATGGCGCAGGGAGAATCAGAAGTGACCGCTGGGGCTAACCCAGCTGTATTTTTCCGCAGGAGTAGGTCCGAGTAGGTTTTCCATATGTGCTCCGGGTCTTTGCGCAGGAAATTGTTCCGAGGCCAGATTCTGGGTCCACTTTTGTGTGCAAAAGTCACGTCCGCTTGTGTGTGGCCTCCCCGGTGCCCGTTTCTATTATGTTGATCACTTCCGCAAGAAAGCTGCCTGTGGAGGGTCGTTGTTCTTTAAAAACAAAAATTCTCCACGCTAGGAGCTTGCCTGTGGGTCAGAGTTGCTGTAGCGTCGCAATCTGGGGAGCCCAGGGGCTCGAAAAATGCAGATTTAGCGACGCCAAAATTGGGGCCGCCAGGCGGCCCCAATTTTGGGGTCGCAGTTCCAGCCTTTTCATGTATTTACACATTATAATAAGGGAAGCTGGGTGCATTTCCTGGCCCCATTTTTGGGGCCGCGAGACGGCCCCATTTTTGGGGTCGCAAGTTTGAGCCCTGGGCTCACGCAGCTGGGTCTCGTCAGCGTGCCTGTGCCTGCCCTTGTTCCAGGAACGTTGGGGAGCAGCGTGCAGAACATAAGCTTGGGGATCAGGGGCTTGTCCGAAGCAGCTGCTTGCTTTTGTAATGCTGCAGCAGAAAGGGAGCTGCAACTGTGGAGGCCACTTTCATGCGGTTGTCTTTTAGCTTGTGTTTAGCAGCCCTAAATGTTGTTCCTTGTTTACAGGAGATTTCGGAGATTTGCGTTGAATTGCGTTTGTTTGCTATTTTTGCAATGTACTTTTGCTTTTGTTTGCACGTAGACCTGTTTTGCTGGATTTTGTGCCGGATTGTTTTTTCAAGATGCCTTGAGATCTGCAAGACTCTCAGAGACTTTTGCTAAGTTTTGCGCCTACGGGCCATGTGTCTTCAACAGATTGCATCTGAGCCGCTGCTCGCTGAGCGCTCTCTTGCCTCAAGCAGCTCCTAGGCCACAGCTAGCGTACTTGCGCCATGTCTGCCCCGTCGGAGCCTGATTTGTTGGCCGAAAAAAGTGCCCAGACATAGTCCGTAGGGTCCATGTTTGTGCTTCCAAGGTGTCGCAAGCCCTTCGCAACTCGCTCAGCGAAGTACTCAGTGGAGGAGGTTGCCGAGGTCTTCAAGGCCGTTTTTTGGCGATGCGAGAGGCTTCACATTCGTTGCGGGGCGCTTGCGCGGCCGGCCGGTGCGCGGCCGGAGGTGTCCAAGCTCATCCGTGCGCTGCTTGGTGGCCTAGCTGTGTATGGTTGTAGCAACAGCCATGCGCGGGGTCAAAGCTTTGGGTGCAAGAAACCAGTCATGCCTTCAGTCAGGTCCTTGGGTTGAGTCTGACATGAACCCTGAGGCAGGAAGTCAGTCTTGTTCTATAGCAAGTTGTGACGTGGACGGTGAAGCCAGGCAGACGTAGACTGTATTCCTTTTTCTGAACCCGATTGGTGAAAGACCAATGTGTACCTTGACGTTCTGCCTGAAGGCGCGAAGTGCTTCTTAGACGGTCAGCGACCATTGATTCGTATAGCAGGCATGCCCCACCTTCGGCGCTGCGGTTGATGGCCAGAAGCAGAAGAACACCTCTTGCGTCCTTCACCCTTTAGGGGACGACCGGTAGCATAATACTGACATTGGCGTGCGGTGATTGGGTGGCGGGTTTCCTGCACCTGTCCTTTAATAACTTTGTAAATTGCCAAAGGGTGAATCCAGTCCTGATAAAGGGGGTTCCGCAGGGTTTCCGTTCATGTTTGTTAAGCTTCTGGAGGGTTTCCCTGGGTTTCCCTACAGTTTCGCGAGGGTTTCCGCGGGGTTTCTGGGGGTTTCCGTGGGTTTCCTTAGATTTCGTGCATGTGTTAAAACCTATTGGGATGGTTTTGGTAGGTTCCTCAAGGGTTTCGTGAGGGTTTCCGTGGGATTTCGTGCAGTTTTTGAACTTTCCGGAGGTTTTCTTTGAGTTTCTCTAAAGTTTTGTGAGGGTCTCCGCGGATGTCCGTGGGTTTTGTCAAGTTTTGCCTTGGTTTTTTAAAACTTTCAGATGGTTTCCCTGGGGTTTTCTAAGGTTTGCGGGGTTTCAGTGGGTTTTGTTAGATTTTGCGTAGGTTTTTGAAGCTCTCGGAAGGTTTTTCTAATGTCTTGTGAAGGTTACCCGTGGGTTTTCCATGGTTTTTGACAGCTTTGAAAGGGGTTTCCGTGGGTTTCTTAGGGCTGTGTGAGGGTTTCCGCGGGGTTTCTGTGGGTTTTCTTATATAGGTCGTGCGCAGGTCTTTAAAGCTTCCAGTGGAGCTTTGTGAGGGTTCCTGCAAAATCTCCGCGGGGTTTCGATTGGTTTTCTCATGCTTTGCGCGGCTTTGGAAAAAGATGTCAGAAGCTTCAGCGAGGGGTTCCATATTTCCATGAGCTTCCATGGCACCATGGATTTCCTCAGCGTTACTTCAAGCTTTGGAATTTGTCACATGATGCGGTCGGCGCTCGTCCAGATAGGCAAGATGCAAGAGGCGCAGTGTGTCGTGCGGCTTTGCAGCGCTGCCAGGTGAGGTTGCGGAGGTGGATGCTGATGGCGCAGGGAGAATCAGAAGTGACCGCTGGGGCTAACCCAGCTGTATTTTTCCGCAGGAGTAGGTCCGAGTAGGTTTTCCATATGTGCTCCGGGTCTTTGCGCAGGAAATTGTTCCGAGGCCAGATTCTGGGTCCACTTTTGTGTGCAAAAGTCACGTCCGCTTGTGTGTGGCCTCCCCGGTGCCCGTTTCTATTATGTTGATCACTTCCGCAAGAAAGCTGCCTGTGGAGGGTCGTTGTTCTTTAAAAACAAAAATTCTCCACGCTAGGAGCTTGCCTGTGGGTCAGAGTTGCTGTAGCGTCGCAATCTGGGGAGCCCAGGGGCTCGAAAAATGCAGATTTAGCGACGCCAAAATTGGGGCCGCCAGGCGGCCCCAATTTTGGGGTCGCAGTTCCAGCCTTTTCATGTATTTACACATTATAATAAGGGAAGCTGGGTGCATTTCCTGGCCCCATTTTTGGGGCCGCGAGACGGCCCCATTTTTGGGGTCGCAAGTTTGAGCCCTGGGCTCACGCAGCTGGGTCTCGTCAGCGTGCCTGTGCCTGCCCTTGTTCCAGGAACGTTGGGGAGCAGCGTGCAGAACATAAGCTTGGGGATCAGGGGCTTGTCCGAAGCAGCTGCTTGCTTTTGTAATGCTGCAGCAGAAAGGGAGCTGCAACTGTGGAGGCCACTTTCATGCGGTTGTCTTTAGCTTGTGTTTAGCAGCCCTAAATGTTGTTCCTTGTTTACAGGAGATTTCGGAGATTTGCGTTGTTTTGCGTTTGTTTGCTATTTTTGCAATGTACTTTTGCTTTTGTTTACACGTAGACCTGTTTTGCTGGATTTTGTGCCGGATTGTTTTTTCAAGATGCCTTGAGATCTGCAAGACTCTCAGAGACTTTTGCTAATTTTTGCGCCTACGGGCCATGTGTCTTCAACAGATTGCATCTGAGCCGCTGCTCGCTGAGCGCTCTTGCTTCAAGCAGCTCCTAGGCCACAGCTAGCGTACTTGCGCCATGTCTGCCACGTCGGAGCCTGATTTGTTGGCCGAAAAAAGTGACCAGACATAGTCCGTAGGGTCCATGTTTGTGCTTCCAAGGTGTCGCAAGCCCTTCGCAACTCGCTCAGCGAAGTACTCAGTGGAGGAGGTTGCCGAGGTATTCAAGGCCGATTTTTGGC
Source organism: Symbiodinium natans (assembly GCA_905221605.1). NCBI lineage: Eukaryota > Dinophyceae > Suessiales > Symbiodiniaceae > Symbiodinium > Symbiodinium natans. The sequence goes on along the minus strand of CAJNDS010000104.1, from coordinate 21,892 downwards.
GATGCGAGAGGCTTCACATTCGTTGCGGGGCGCAGGCGCGGCCGGCCGGTGCGCGGCCGGAGGTGTCCAAGCTCATCCGTGCGCTGCTTAGTGGCCTAGCTGCAGTGTATGGTTGTAGCAACAGCCATGCGCGGGGTCAAAGCTTTGGGTGCAAGAAACCAGTCATGCCTTCAGTCAGGTCCTTGGGTTGAGTGTGAACCCTGAGGCAGGAAGTCAGTCTTGTTCTATAGCAAGTTGTGACGTGGACGGTGAAGCCAGGCAGACGTAGACTGTATTCCTTTTTCTGAACCCGATTGGTGAAAGACCAATGTGTACCTTGACGTTCTGCCTGAAGGCGCGAAGTGCTTCTTAGACGGTCAGCGACCATTGATTCGTATGGCAGGCGTGCCCCAGCTTCGGCGCTCCGGTTGACACAGGTCCTCGCCAGAAGCAGAAGAACACCTCTTGCGTCCTTCACCCTTTAGGGGACGACCGGTAGTATAATACTGACATTGGCGTGCGGTGATTGGGTGGCGGGTTTCCTGCACCTGTCCTTTAATAACTTTGTATATTGCCAAAGGGTGAATCCAGTCCTGATAAAGGGGTTTCCGCAGGGTTTCCGTTCATGTTTGTTAAGCTTCTGGAGGGTGCATGTGTTAAAACCTATTGGATGGTTTTGGTAGGTTCCTCAAGGGTTTCGTGAGGGGTTTTCGTGGGATTTCGTGCAGTTTTTGAACTTTCCGGAGGTTTTCCTTGAATTTCTCTAAAGTTTTGTGAGGGTTTCCGCGGATGTCCGTGGGTTTTGTCAAGTTTTGCCTTGGTGTTTTGAAAGCTTTCAGATGGTTTCCCTGGGGTTTTCTAAGGTTTGCGGGGTTTCAGTGGGTTTTGTTAGATTTTGCGTAGGTTTTTGAAGCTCTCGGAAGGTTTTTCTAATGTCTTGTGAAGGTTACCCGTGGGTTTTCCATGGTTTTTGACAGCTTTGAAAGGGGTTTCCGTGGGTTTCTTAGGGCTGTGTGAGGGTTTCCGCGGGGTTTCTGTGGGTTTTCTTATATAGGTCGTGCGCAGGTCTTTAAAGCTTCCAGTGGAGCTTTGTGAGGGTTCCTGCAAAATCTCCGCGGGGTTTCGATTGGTTTTCTCATGCTTTGCGCGGCTTTGGAAAAAGATGTCAGAAGCTTCAGCGAGGGGTTCCATATTTCCATGAGCTTCCATGGCACCATGGATTTCCTCAGCGTTACTTCAAGCTTTGGAATTTGTCACATGATGCGGTCGGCGCTCGTCCAGATAGGCAAGATGCAAGAGGCGCAGTGTGTCGTGCGGCTTTGCAGCGCTGCCAGGTGAGGTTGCGGAGGTGGATGCTGATGGCGCAGGGAGAATCAGAAGTGACCGCTGGGGCTAACCCAGCTGTATTTTTCCGCAGGAGTAGGTCCGAGTAGGTTTTCCATATGTGCTCCGGGTCTTTGCGCAGGAAATTGTTCCGAGGCCAGATTCTGGGTCCACTTTTGTGTGCAAAAGTCACGTCCGCTTGTGTGTGGCCTCCCCGGTGCCCGTTTCTATTATGTTGATCACTTCCGCAAGAAAGCTGCCTGTGGAGGGTCGTTGTTCTTTAAAAACAAAAATTCTCCACGCTAGGAGCTTGCCTGTGGGTCAGAGTTGCTGTAGCGTCGCAATCTGGGGAGCCCAGGGGCTCGAAAAATGCAGATTTAGCGACGCCAAAATTGGGGCCGCCAGGCGGCCCCAATTTTGGGGTCGCAGTTCCAGCCTTTTCATGTATTTACACATTATAATAAGGGAAGCTGGGTGCATTTCCTGGCCCCATTTTTGGGGCCGCGAGACGGCCCCATTTTTGGGGTCGCAAGTTTGAGCCCTGGGCTCACGCAGCTGGGTCTCGTCAGCGTGCCTGCGCCTGCCCTTGTTCCAGGAACCTTGGGGAGCAGTGTGCAGAACATAAGCTTGGGGATCAGGGGCTTGTCCGAAGCAGCTGCTTGCTTTTGTAATGCTGCAGCAGAAAGGGAGCTGCAACTGTGGAGGCCACTTTCATGCGGTTGTCTTTTAGCTTGTGTTTAGCAGCCCTAAATGTTGTTCCTTGTTTACAGGAGATTTCGGAGATTTGCGTTGAATTGCGTTTGTTTGCTATTTTTGCAATGTACTTTTGCTTTTGTTTGCACGTAGACCTGTTTTGCTGGATTTTGTGCCGGATTGTTTTTTCAAGATGCCTTGAGATCTGCAAGACTCTCAGAGACTTTTGCTAAGTTTTGCGCCTACGGGCCATGTGTCTTCAACAGATTGCATCTGAGCCGCTGCTCGCTGAGCGCTCTCTTGCCTCAAGCAGCTCCTAGGCCACAGCTAGCGTACTTGCGCCATGTCTGCCACGTCGGAGCCTGATTTGTTGGCCGAAAGAAGTGCCCAGACATAGTCCGTAGGGTCCATGTTTGTGCTTCCAAGGTGTCGCAAGCCCTTCGCAACTCGCTCAGCGAAGTACTCAGTGGAGGAGGTTGCCGAGGTCTTCAAGGCCGATTTTTGGCGATGCGAGAGGCTTCACATTCGTTGCGGGGCGCAGGCGCGGCCGGCCGGTGCGCGGCCGGAGGTGTCCAAGCTCATCCGTGCGGCGCTGCTTGGTGGCCTAGCTGTGTATGGTTGTAGCAACAGCCATGCGCGGGGTCAAAGCTTTGGGTGCAAGAAACCAGTCATGCCTTCCGTCAGGTCCTTGGGTTGAGTCTGACATGAACCCTGAGGCAGGAAGTCAGTCTTGTTCTATAGCAAGTTGTGACGTGGACGGTGAAGCCAGGCAGACGTAGACTGTATTCCTTTTTCTGAACCCGATTGGTGAAAGACCAATGTGTACCTTGACGTTCTGCCTGAAGGCGCGAAGTGCTTCTTAGACGGTCAGCGACCATTGATTCGTATGGCAGGCGTGCCCCAGCTTCGGCGCTCCGGTTGACACAGGTCCTCGCCAGAAGCAGAAGAACACCTCTTGCGTCCTTCACCCTTTAGGGGACGACCGGTAGTATAATACTGACATTGGCGTGCGGTGATTGGGTGGCGGGTTTCCTGCACCTGTCCTTTATAACTTTGTAAATTGCCAAAGGGTGAATCCAGTCCTGATAAAGGGGTTTCCGCAGGGTTTCCGTTCATGTTTGTTAAGCTTCTGGAGGGTTTCCCTGGGTTTCCCTACAGTTTCGCGAGGGTTTCCGCGGGGTTTCTGAGGGTTTCCGTGGGTTTCCTTAGATTTCGTGCATGTGTTAAAACCTATTGGATGGTTTTGGTAGGTTCCTCAAGGGTTTCGTGAGGGTTTCCGTGGGATTTTGTGCAGTTTTTGAACTTTCCGGAGGTTTTCCTTGAATTTCTCTAAAGTTTTGTGAGGGTTTCCGCGGATGTCCGTGGGTTTTGTCAAGTTTTGCCTTGGTTTTTTAAAAGCTTTCAGATGGTTTCCCTGGGGTTTTTTAAGGTTTGCGGGGTTTCAGTGGGTTTTGTTAGATTTTGCGTAGGTTTTTGAAGCTCTCGGAAGGTTTTTCTAATGTCTTGTGAAGGTTACCGTGGGTTTTCCATGGTTTTTGACAGCTTTGAAGGGTTTCCGTGGGTTTCTTAGGGCTGTGTGAGGGTTTCCGCGGGGTTTCTGTGGGTTTTCTTATATAGGTCGTGCGCAGGTCTTTAAAGCTTCCAGTGGAGCTTTGTGAGGGTTCCTGCAAAATCTCCGCGGGGTTTCGATTGGTTTTCTCATGCTTTGCGCGGCTTTGGAAAAAGATGTCAGAAGCTTCAGCGAGGGGTTCCATATTTCCATGAGCTTCCATGGCACCATGGATTTCCTCAGCGTTACTTCAAGCTTTGGAATTTGTCACATGATGCGGTCGGCGCTCGTCCAGATAGGCAAGATGCAAGAGGCGCAGTGTGTCGTGCGGCTTTGCAGCGCTGCCAGGTGAGGTTGCGGAGGTGGATGCTGATGGCGCAGGGAGAATCAGAAGTGACCGCTGGGGCTAACCCAGCTGTATTTTTCCGCAGGAGTAGGTCCGAGTAGGTTTTCCATATGTGCTCCGGGTCTTTGCGCAGGAAATTGTTCCGAGGCCAGATTCTGGGTCCGCTTTTGTGTGCAAAAGTCACGTCCGCTTGTGCGTGGCCTCCCCGGTGCCCGTTTCTATTATGTTGATCACTTCCGCAAGAAAGCTGCCTGTGGAGGGTCGTTGTTCTTTAAAAAAAAGTTCTCCACGCTAGCAGCTTGCCTGTGGGTCAGAGTTGCTGTAGCGTCGCAATCTGGGGAGCGCAGGGGCTCGAAAAATGCAGATTTAGCGACACCAAAATTGGGGCCGCCAGGCGGCCCCAATTTTGGGGTCGCAGTTCCAGCCTTTTCATGTCACATTATAATAAGGGAAGCTGGGTGCATTTCGTGGCCCCATTTTTGGGGCCGCGAGACGGCCCCATTTTTGGGGTCGCAAGTTTGAGCCCTGGGCTCACGCAGCTGGGTCTCGTCAGCGTGCTTGCGCCTGCCCTTGTTCCAGGAACCTTGGGGAGCAGCGTGCAGAATAAGCTTGGGGATCAGGGGCTTGTCCGAAGCAGCTGCTTGCTTTTGTAATGCTGCAGCAGAAAGGGAGCTGCAACTGTGGAGGCCACTTTCATGCGGTTGTCTTTTAGCTTGTGTTTAGCAGCCCTAAATGTTGTTCCTTGTTTACAGGACATTTCGGAGATTTGCGTTGTTTTGCGTTTGTTTGCTATTTTTGCAATGTACTTTTGCTTTTGTTTGCACGTAGACCTGTTTTGCTGGATTTTGTGCCGGATTGTTTTTTCAAGATGCCTTGAGATCTGCAAGACTCTCAGAGACTTTTGCTAATTTTTGCGCCTACGGGCCATGTGTCTTCAACAGATTGCATCTGAGCCGCTGCTCGCTGAGCGCTCTTGCCTCAAGCAGCTCCTAGGCCACAGCTAGCGTACTTGCGCCATGTCTGCCACGTCGGAGCCTGATTTGTTGGCCGAAAAAAGTGCCCAGACATAGTCCGTAGGGTCCATGTTTGTGCTTCCAAGTTGTCGCAAGCCCTTCGCAACTCGCTCAGCGAAGTACTCAGTGGAGGAGGTTGCCGAGGTCTTCAAGGCCGATTTTTGGCGATGCGAGAGGCTTCACATTCGTTGCGGGGCGCAGGCGCGGCCGGCCGCTGCGCGGCCGGAGGTGTCCAAGCTCATCCGTGCGCTGCTTGGTGGCCCAGCTGCAGTGTATGGTTGTAGCCACAGCCATGCGCGGGGTCAAAGCTTTGGGTGCAAGAAACCAGTCATGCCTTCAGTCAGGTCCTTGGGTTGAGTTTGACATGAACCCTGAGGCAGGAAGTCAGTCTTGTTCTATAGCAAGTTGTGACGTGGACGGTGAAGCCAGGCAGACATAGACTGTATTCCTTTTTCTGAACCCGATTGGTGAAAGACCAATGTGTACCTTGACGTTCTGCCTGAAGGCGCGAAGTGCTTCTTAGACGGTCAGCGACCATTGATTCGTATGGCAGGCATGCCCCAGCTTCGGCGCTCCGGTTGACAGAGGTCCTCGCCAGAAGCAGAAGAACATCTCTTGCGTCCTTCACCCTTTAGGGGACGACCGGTAGTATAATACTGACATTGGCGTGCGGTGATTGGGTGGCGGGTTTCCTGCACCTGTCCTTTAATAACTTTGTAAATTGCCAAAGGGTGAATCCAGTCCTGATAAAGGGGTTTCCGCAGGGTTTCCGTTCATGTTTGTTAAGCTTCTGGAGGGTTTCCCTGGGTTTCCCTACAGTTTCGCGAGGGTTTCCGCGGGGTTTCTGGGGGTTTCCGTGGGGTTCCTTAGATTTCGTGCATGTGTTAAGACTTATTGGATGGTTTTGGTAGGTTCCTCAAGGGTTTCGTGAGGGTTTCCGTGGGATTTCGTGCAGTTTTTGAACTTTCCGGAGGTTTTCCTTGAATTTCTCTAAAGTTTTGTGAGGGTTTCCGCGGATGTCCGTGGGTTTTGTCAAGTTTTGCCTTGGTTTTTTAAAAGCTTTCAGATGGTTTCCCTGGGGTTTTCTAAGGTTTGCGGGGTTTCAGTGGGTTTTGTTAGATTTTGCGTAGGTTTTGAAGCTCTCGGAAGGTTTTTCTAATGTCTTGTGAAGGTTACCGTGGGTTTTCCATGGTTTTTGACAGCTTTGAAGGGGTTTCCGTGGGTTTCTTAGGGCTGTGTGAGGGTTTCCGCGGGGTTTCTGTGGGTTTTCTTATATAGGTCGCGCGCAGGTCTTTAAAGCTTCCAGTGGAGCTTTGTGAGGGTTCCTGCAAAATCTCCGCGGGGTTTCGATTGGTTTTCTCATGCTTTGCGGCTTTGGCAAAAGATGTCAGAAGCTTCAGCGAGGGTTTCCATGAGCTTCCATGGCACCATGGATTTCCTCAGCGTTACTTCAAGCTTTGGAATTTGTCACATGATGCGGTCGGCGCTCGTCCAGATAGGCAAGATGCAAGCGGCGCAGTTTGTCGTGCGGCTTTGCAGCACTGCTAGGTGAGGTTGTGGAGGTGGATGCTGATGGCAGGGAGAAGCAGAAGTGATGCGGCCAGGCAGCCAGGAGCCGCTGGGGCTAACCCAGCTGTATTTTTCCGCAGGAGTAGGTTTTCCATATGTGCTCCGGGTCTTTGCGCAGGAAATTGTTCCGAGGCCAGATTCTGGGTCCGCTTTTGTGTGCAAAAGTCACGTCCGCTTGTGCGTGGCCTCCTCGGTGCCCGTTTCTATTATGTTGATCACTTCCGCAAGAAAGCTGCCTGTGGGGGGTCGTTGTTCTTTAAAAAAAAAATCTCCACGCTAGGAGCTTGCCTGTGGGTCAGAGTTGCTGTAGCGTCGCAATCTGGGGAGCGCAGGGGCTCGAAAAATGCAGATTTAGCGACACCAAAATTGGGGCCGCCAGGCGGCCCCAATTTTGGGGTCGCAGTTCCAGCCTTTTCATGTATTTACACATTATAATAAGGGAAGCTGGGTGCATTTCGTGACCCCATTTTTGGGGCCACGAGACGGCCCCATTTTTGGGGTCGCAAGTTTGAGCCCTGGGCTCACGCCGCTGGCAGCGTGCCTGCGCCTGCCCTTGTTCCAGGAGCCTTGGGGAGCAGCGTGCAGAACATAAGCTTGGGGATCAGGGGCTTGTCCGAAGCAGCTGCTTGCTTTTGTAATGCTGCAGCAGAAAGGGAGCTGCAACGGTGCCCGTTTCTATTATGTTGATCACTTCCGCAAGAAAGCTGCCTGTGGGGGGTCGTTGTTCTTTAAAAAAAAAAAATCTCCACGCTAGGAGCTTGCCTGTGGGTCAGAGTTGCTGTAGCGTCGCAATCTGGGGAGCGCAGGGGCTCGAAAAATGCAGATTTAGCGACACCAAAATTGGGGCCGCCAGGCGGCCCCAATTTTGGGGTCGCAGTTCCAGCCTTTTCATGTATTTACACATTATAATAAGGGAAGCTGGGTGCATTTCGTGGCCCCATTTTTGGGGCCGCGAGACGGCCCCATTTTTGGGGTCGCAAGTTTGAGCCCTGGGCTCACGCCGCTGGCAGCGTGCCTGCGCCTGCCCTTGTTCCAGGAGCCTTGGGGAGCAGCGTGCAGAACATAAGCTTGGGGATCAGGGGCTTGTCCGAAGCAGCTGCTTGCTTTTGTAATGCTGCAGCAGAAAGGGAGCTGCAACTGTGGAGGCCCCTTTCATGCGGTTGTCTTTTAGCTTGTGTTTAGCAGCCCTAAATGTTGTTCCTTGTTTACAGGAGATTTCGGAGATTTGCGTTGTTTTGCGTTTGTTTGCTATTTTTGCAATGTACTTTCGCTTTTGTTTGCACGTAGACCTGTTTTGCGGATTTTGTGCCGGATTGTTTTTTCAAGATGCTTTGAGATCTGCAAGACTCTCAGAGACTTTTGCTAATTTTTGCGCCTACGGGCCATGTGTCTTCAACAGATTGCATCTGAGCCGCTGCTCGCTGAGCGCTCTCTTGCCTCAAGCAGCTCCTAGGCCACAGCTAGCGTACTTGCGCCATGTCTGCCACGTCGGAGCCTGATTTGTTGGCCGAAAAAAGTGCCCAGACATAGTCCGTAGGGTCCATGTTTGTGCTTCCAAGGTGTCGCAAGCCTTCGCAACTCGCTCAGCGAAGTACTCAGTGGAGGAGGTTGCCGAGGTCTTCAAGGCCGATTTTTGGCGATGCGAGAGGCTTCACATTCGTTGCGGGGCGCAGGCGCGGCCGGCCGGTGCGCGGCCGGAGGTGTCCAAGCTCATCCGTGCGCTGCTTAGTGGCCTAGCTGCAGTGTATGGTTGTAGCAACAGCCATGCGCGGGGTCAAAGCTTTGGGTGCAAGAAACCAGTCATGCCTTCAGTCAGGTCCTTGGGTTGAGTGTGAACCCTGAGGCAGGAAGTCAGTCTTGTTCTATAGCAAGTTGTGACGTGGACGGTGAAGCCAGGCAGACGTAGACTGTATTCCTTTTTCTGAACCCGATTGGTGAAAGACCAATGTGTACCTTGACGTTCTGCCTGAAGGCGCGAAGTGCTTCTTAGACGGTCAGCGACCATTGATTCGTATAGCAGGCATGCCCCACCTTCGGCGCTGCGGTTGATGGCCAGAAGCAGAAGAACACCTCTTGCGTCCTTCACCCTTTAGGGGACGACCGGTAGCATAATACTGACATTGGCGTGCGGTGATTGGGTGGCGGGTTTCCTGCACCTGTCCTTTTAATAACTTTGTAAATTGCCAAAGGGTGAATCCAGTCCTGATAAAGGGGTTTCCGCAGGGTTTCCGTTCATGTTTGTTAAGCTTCTGGAGGGTTTCCCTGGGTTTCCCTACAGTTTCGCGAGGGTTTCCGCGGGGTTTCTGGGGGTTTCCGTGGGTTTCCTTAGATTTCGTGCGTGTGTTAAAACCTATTGGATGGTTTTGGTAGGTTCCTCAAGGGTTTCGTGAGGGTTTCCGTGGGATTTCGCGCAGTTTTTGAACTTTCCGGAGGTTTTCCTTGAATTTCTCTGAAGTTTTGTGAGGGTTTCCGCAGATGTCCGTGGGTTTTGTCAAGTTTTGCCTAGGTTTTTTTAAAAGCTAAGGTTTGCGGGGTTTCAGTGGGTTTTGTTAGATTTTGCGTAGGTTTTTGAAGCTCTCGGAAGGTTTTTCTAATGTCTTGTGAAGGTTACCGTGGGTTTTCCATGGTTTTTGACAGCTTTGAAGGGGTTTGCGTGGGTTTCTTAGGGCTGTGTGAGGGTTTCCGCGGGGTTTCTGTGGGTTTTCTTATATAGGTCGTGCGCAGGTCTTTGAAGCTTCCAGTTCAGCTTTGTGAGGGTTTCTGCAAAATCTCCGCGGGGTTTCGATTGGTTTTCTCATGCTTTGCACGGCTTTGGAAAAAGATGTTAGAAGCTTCAGCGAGGGTTTCCATGAGCTTCCATGGCACCATGGATTTCCTCAGCGTTACTTCAAACTTTGGAATTTGTCACATGATGCGGTCGGCGCTCGTCCAGATAGGCAAGATGCAAGCGGCGCAGTGTGTCGTGCGGCTTTGCAGCGCTGCCAGGTGAGGTTGTGGAGGTGGATGCTGATGGCAGGGAGAATCAGAAGTGACGCGGCCAGGCAGCCAGGAGCCGCTGGGGCTAACCCAGCTGTATTTTTCCGCAGGAGTAGGTTTTCCATATGTGCTCCGGGTCTGCGCAGGAAATTGTTCCGAGGCCAGATTCTGGGTCCGCTTTTGTGTGCAAAAGTCACCTCCGCTTGTGCGTGGCCTCCTCGGTGCCCGTTTGTATTATGTTGATCACTTCCGCAAGAAAGCTGCCTGTGGGGGGTCGTTGTTCTTTAAAAAAAAAATCTCCACGCTAGGAGCTTGCCTGTGGGTCAGAGTTGCTGTAGCGTCGCAATCTGGGGAGCGCAGGGGCTCGAAAAATGCAGATTTAGCGACACCAAAATTGGGGCCGCCAGGCGGCCCCAATTTTGGGGTCGCAGTTCCAGCCTTTTCATGTATTTACACATTATAATAAGGGAAGCTGGGTGCATTTCGTGGCCCCATTTTTGGGGCCGCGAGACGGCCCCATTTTTGGGGTCGCAAGTTTGAGCCCTGGGCTCACGCAGCTGGGTCTCGTCAGCGTGCCTGCGCCAGCCCTTGTTCCAGGAACCTTGGGGAGCAGCGTGCAGAACATAAGCTTGGGGATCAGGGGCTTGTCCGAAGCAGCTGCTTGCTTTTGTAATGCTGCAGCAGAAAGGGAGCTGCAACGGTGCCCGTTTCTATTATGTTGATCACTTCCGCAAGAAAGCTGCCTGTGGGGGGTCGTTGTTCTTAAAAAAAAAATCTCCACGCTAGGAGCTTGCCTGTGGGTCAGAGTTGCTGTAGCGTCGCAATCTGGGGAGCGCAGGGGCTCGAAAAATGCAGATTTAGCGACACCAAAATTGGGGCCGCCAGGCGGCCCCAATTTTGGGGTCGCAGTTCCAGCCTTTTCATGTCACATTATAATAAGGGAAGCTGGGTGCATTTCGTGGCCCCATTTTTGGGGCCGCGAGACGGCCCCATTTTTGGGGTCGCAAGTTTGAGCCCTGGGCTCACGCAGCTGGGTCTCGTCAGCGTGCCTGCGCCTGCCCTTGTTCCAGGAACTTTGGGGAGCAGCGTGCAGAACATAAGCTTGGGGATCAGGGGCTTGTCCGAAGCAGCTGCTTGCTTTTGTAATGGTGCAGCAGAAAGGGAGCTGCAACTGTGGAGGCCACTTTCATGCGGTTGTCTTTTAGCTTGTGTTTAGCAGCCCTAAATGTTGTTCCTTGTTTACAGGAGATTTCGGAGATTTGCGTTGTTTTGCGTTTGTTTGCTATTTTTGCAATGTACTTTTGCTTTTGTTTGCACGTAGACCTGTTTTGCTGGATTTTGTGCCGGATTGTTTTTTCAAGATGCCTTGAGATCTGCAAGACTCTCAAAGACTTTTGCTAATTTTTGCGCCTACGGGCCATGTGTCTTCAACAGATTGCATCTGAGCCGCTGCTCGCTGAGCGCTCTCTTGCCTCAAGCAGCTCCTAGGCCACAGCTAGCGTACTTGCGCCACGTCTGCCACGTCGGAGCCTGATTTGTTGGCCGAAAAAAGTGCCCAGACATAGTCTGTAGGGTCCATGTTTGTGCTTCCAAGGTGTCGCAAGCCCTTCGCAACTCGCTCAGCGAAGTACTCAGTGGAGGAGGTTGCCGAGGTCTTCAAGGGCCATTTTGGCGATGCGAGAGGCTTCCATTCGTTGCGGGGCGCAGGCGCGGCCGGCCGGTGCGCGGCCGGAGGTGTCCAAGCTCATCCGTGCGCTGCTTGGTGGCCTAGCTGTGTATGGTTGTAGCAACAGCCATGCGCGGGGTCAAAGCTTTGGGTGCAAGAAACCAGTCATGCATTCAGTCAGGTCCTTGGGTTGAGTCTGACATGAACCCTGAGGCAGGAAGTCAGTCTTGTTCTATAGCAAGTTGTGACGTGGACGGTGAAGCCAGGCAGACGTAGAATGTATTCCTTTTTCTGAACCCGATTGGTGAAAGACCAATGTGTACCTTGACGTTCTGCCTGAAGGTGCGAAGTGCTTCTTAGACGGTCAGCGACCATTGATTCGTATGGCAGGCATGCCCCAGCTTCGGCGCTCCGGTTGACACAGGTCCTCGCCAGAAGCAGAAGAACACCTCTTGCGTCCTTCGCCCTTTAGGGGACGACCGGTAGTATAATACTGACATTGGCGTGCGGTGATTGGGTGGCGGGTTTCCTGCACCTGTCCTTTAATAACTTTGTAAATTGCCAAAGGGTGAATCCAGTCCTGATAAAGGGGTTTCCGCAGGGTTTCCGTTCATGTTTGTTAAGCTTCTGGAGGGTTTCCCTGGGTTTCCCTACAGTTTCGCGAGGGTTTCCGCGGGGTTTCTGGGGGTTTCCGTGGGTTTCCTTAGATTTCGTGCATGTGTTAAAACCTATTGGATGGTTTTGGTAGGTTCCTCAAGGGTTTCGTGAGGGTTTCCGTGGGATTTCGTGCAGTTTTTGAACTTTCCGGAGGTTTTCCTTGAATTTCTCTAAAGTTTTGTGAGGGTTTCCGCGGATGTCCGTGGGTTTTGTCAAGTTTTGCCTTGGTTTTTTAAAAGCTTTCAGATGGTTTCCCTGGGGTTTTCTAAGGTTTGCGGGGTTTCAGTGGGTTTTGTTAGATTTTGCGTAGGTTTTTGAAGCTCTCGGAAGGTTTTTCTAATGTCTTGTGAAGGTTACCGTGGGTTTTCCATGGTTTTTGACAGCTTTGAAGGGTTTCCGTGGGTTTCTTAGGGCTGTGTGAGGGTTTCCGCGGGGTTTCTGTGGGTTTTCTTATATAGGTCGTGCGCAGGTCTTTAAAGCTTCCAGTGGAGCTTTGTGAGGGTTCCTGCAAAATCTCCGCGGGGTTTCGATTGGTTTTCTCATGCTTTGCGCGGCTTTGGAAAAAGATGTCAGAAGCTTCAGCGAGGGTTTCCATGAGCTTCCATGGCACCATGGATTTCCTCAGCGTTACTTCAAGCTTTGGAATTTGTCACATGATGCGGTCGGCGCTCGTCCAGATAGGCAAGATGCAAGCGGCGCAGTGTGTCGTGCGGCTTTGCAGCGCTGCCAGGTGAGGTTGTGGAGGTGGATGCTGATGGCACAGGGAGAATCAGAAGTGACCGCTGGGGCTAACCCAGCTGTATTTTTCCGCAGGAGTAGGTCCGAGTAGGTTTTCCATATGTGCTCCGGGTCTTTGCGCAGGAAATTGTTCCGAGGCCAGATTCTGGGTCCGCTTTTGTGTGCAAAAGTCACGTCCGCTTGTGCGTGGCCTCCCCGGTGCCCGTTTCTATTATGTTGATCACTTCCGCAAGAAAGCTGCCTGTGGAGGGTCGTTGTTCTTTAAAAAAAAATTCTCCACGCTAGGAGCTTGCCTGTGGGTCAGAGTTGCTGTAGCGTCGCAATCTGGGGAGCGCAGGGGCTCGAAAAATGCAGATTTAGCGACACCAAAATTGGGGCCGCCAGGCGGCCCCAATTTTGGGGTCGCAGTTCCAGCCTTTTCATGTATTTACACATTATAATAAGGGAAGCTGGGTGCATTTCGTGGCCCCATTTTTGGGGCCGCGAGACGGCCCCATTTTTGGGGTCGCAAGTTTGAGCCCTGGGCTCACGCAGCTGGGTCTCGTCAGCGTGCCTGCGCCTGCCCTTGTTCCAGGAACCTTGGGGAGCAGCGTGCAGAACATAAGCTTGGGGATCAGGGGCTTGTCCGAAGCAGCTGCTTGCTTTTGTAATGCTGCAGCAGAAAGGGAGCTGCAACGGTGCCCGTTTCTATTATGTTGATCACTTCCGCAAGAAAGCTGCCTGTGGAGGGTCGTTGTTCTTTAAAAACAAAAAGTCTCCACGCTAGGAGCTTGCCTGTGGGTCAGAGTTGCTGTAGCGTCGCAATCTGGGGAGCCCAGGGGCTCGAAAAATGCAGATTTAGCGACACCAAAATTGGGGCCGCCAGGCGGCCCCAATTTTGGGGTCGCAGTTCCAGCCTTTTCATGTATTTACACATTATAATAAGGGAAGCTGGGTGCATTTCGTGGCCCCATTTTTGGGGCCGCGAGACGGCCCCATTTTTTGGGGTCGCAAGTTTGAGCCCTGGGCTCACGCAGCTGGGTCTCGTCAGCGTGCCTGCGCCTGCCCTTGTTCCAGGAACTTTGGGGAGCAGCGTGCAGAACATAAGCTTGGGGATCAGGGGCTTGTCCGAAGCAGCTGCTTGCTTTTGTAATGGTGCAGCAGAAAGGGAGCTGCAACTGTGGAGGCCACTTTCATGCGGTTGTCTTTTAGCTTGTGTTTAGCAGCCCTAAATGTTGTTCCTTGTTTACAGGAGATTTCGGAGATTTGCGTTGTTTTGCGTTTGTTTGCTATTTTTGCAATGTACTTTTGCTTTTGTTTGCACGTAGACCTGTTTTGCTGGATTTTGTGCCGGATTGTTTTTTCAAGATGCCTTGAGATCTGCAAGACTCTCAGAGACTTTTGCTAATTTTTGCGCCTACGGGCCATGTGTCTTCAACAGATTGCATCTGAGCCGCTGCTCGCTGAGCGCTCTCTTGCCTCAAGCAGCTCCTAGGCCACAGCTAGCGTACTTGCGCCATGTCTGCCACGTCGGAGCCTGATTTGTTGGCCGAAAAAAGTGCCCAGACATAGTCCGTAGGGTCCATGTTTGTGCTTCCAAGGTGTCGCAAGCCCTTCGCAACTCGCTCAGCGAAGTACTCAGTGGAGGAGGTTGCCGAGGTCTTCAAGGCCGATTTTTGGCGATGCGAGAGGCTTCACATTCGTTGCGGGGCGCAGGCGCGGCCGGCCGGTGCGCGGCCGGAGGTGTCCAAGCTCATCCGTGCGCTGCTTGGTGGCCTAGCTGTGTATGGTTGTAGCAACAGCCATGCGCGGGGTCAAAGCTTTGGGTGCAAGAAACCAGTCATGCCTTCAGTCAGGTCCTTGGGTTGAGTCTGACATGAACCCTGAGGCAGGAAGTCAGTCTTGTTCTATAGCAAGTTGTGACGTGGACGGTGAAGCCAGGCAGACGTAGACTGTATTCCTTTTTCTGAACCCGATTGGTGAAAGACCAATGTGTACCTTGACGTTCTGCCTGAAGGCGCGAAGTGCTTCTTAGACGGTCAGCGACCATTGATTCGTATGGCAGGCATGCCCCAGCTTCGGCGCTCCGGTTGACAGAGGTCCTCGCCAGAAGCAGAAGAACACCTCTTGCGTCCTTCACCCTTTAGGGGACGACCGGTAGTATAATACTGACATTGGCGTGCGGTGATTGGGTGGCGGGTTTCCTGCACCTGTCCTTTAATAACTTTGTAAATTGCCAAAGGGTGAATCCAGTCCTGATAAAGGGGTTTCCGCAGGGTTTCCGTTCATGTTTGTTAAGCTTCTGGAGGGTTTCCCTGGGTTTCCCTACAGTTTCGCGAGGGTTTCCGCGGGGTTTCTGGGGGTTTCCGTGGGTTTCCTTAGATTTCGTGCATGTGTTAAAACCTATTGGGATGGTTTTGGTAGGTTCCTCAAGGGTTTCGTGAGGGTTTCCGTGGGATTTCGTGCAGTTTTTGAACTTTCCGGAGGTTTTCTTTGAGTTTCTCTAAAGTTTTGTGAGGGTCTCCGCGGATGTCCGTGGGTTTTGTCAAGTTTTGCCTTGGTTTTTTAAAACTTTCAGATGGTTTCCCTGGGGTTTTCTAAGGTTTGCGGGGTTTCAGTGGGTTTTGTTAGATTTTGCGTAGGTTTTTGAAGCTCTCGGAAGGTTTTTCTAATGTCTTGTGAAGGTTACCGTGGGTTTTCCATGGTTTTTGACAGCTTTGAAGGGGTTTCCGTGGGTTTCTTAGGGCTGTGTGAGGGTTTCCGCGGGGTTTCTGTGGGTTTTCTTATATAGGTCGTGCGCAGGTCTTTAAAGCTTCCAGTGGAGCTTTGTGAGGGTTCCTGCAAAATCTCCGCGGGGTTTCGATTGGTTTTCTCATGCTTTGCGCGGCTTTGGAAAAAGATGTCAGAAGCTTCAGCGAGGGGTTTCCATGAGCTTCCATGGCACCATGGATTTCCTCAGCGTTACTTCAAGCTTTGGAATTTGTCACATGATGCGGTCGGCGCTCGTCCAGATAGGCAAGATGCAAGAGGCGCAGTGTGTCGTGCGGCTTTGCAGCGCTGCCAGGTGAGGTTGTGGAGGTGGATGCTGATGGCGCAGGGAGAATCAGAAGTGACCGCTGGGGCTAACCCAGCTGTATTTTTCCGCAGGAGTAGGTCCGAGTAGGTTTTCCATATGTGCTCCGGGTCTTTGCGCAGGAAATTGTTCCGAGGCCAGATTCTGGGTCCGCTTTTGTGTGCAAAAGTCACGTCCGCTTGTGCGTGGCCTCCCCGGTGCCCGTTTCTATTATGTTGATCACTTCCGCAAGAAAGCTGCCTGTGGAGGGTCGTTGTTCTTTAAAAACAAAAATTCTCCACGCTAGGAGCTTGCCTGTGGGTCAGAGTTGCTGTAGCGTCGCAATCTGGGGAGCCCAGGGGCTCGAAAAATGCAGATTTAGCGACACCAAAATTGGGGCCGCCAGGCGGCCCCAATTTTGGGGTCGCAGTTCCAGCCTTTTCATGTATTTACACATTATAATAAGGGAAGCTGGGTGCATTTCGTGGCCCCATTTTTGGGGCCGCGAGACGGCCCCATTTTTGGGGTCGCAAGTTTGAGCCCTGGGCTCACGCAGCTGGGTCTCGTCAGCGTGCCTGCGCCTGCCCTTGTTCCAGGAACCTTGGGGAGCAGCGTGCAGAACATAAGCTTGGGGATCAGGGGCTTGTCCGAAGCAGCTGCTTGCTTTTGTAATGCTGCAGCAGAAAGGGAGCTGCAACGGTGCCCGTTTCTATTATGTTGATCACTTCCGCAAGAAAGCTGCCTGTGGAGGGTCGTTGTTCTTTAAAAACAAAAAGTCTCCACGCTAGGAGCTTGCCTGTGGGTCAGAGTTGCTGTAGCGTCGCAATCTGGGGAGCCCAGGGGCTCGAAAAATGCAGATTTAGCGACACCAAAATTGGGGCCGCCAGGCGGCCCCAATTTTGGGGTCGCAGTTCCAGCCTTTTCATGTATTTACACATTATAATAAGGGAAGCTGGGTGCATTTCCTGGCCCCATTTTTGGGGCCGCGAGACGGCCCCATTTTTGGGGTCGCAAGTTTGAGCCCTGGGCTCACGCAGCTGGGTCTCGTCAGCGTGCCTGTGCCTGCCCTTGTTCCAGGAACGTTGGGGAGCAGCGTGCAGAACATAAGCTTGGGGATCAGGGGCTTGTCCGAAGCAGCTGCTTGCTTTTGTAATGCTGCAGCAGAAAGGGAGCTGCAACTGTGGAGGCCACTTTCATGCGGTTGTCTTTTAGCTTGTGTTTAGCAGCCCTAAATGTTGTTCCTTGTTTACAGGAGATTTCGGAGATTTGCGTTGTTTTGCGTTTGTTTGCTATTTTTGCAATGTACTTTTGCTTTTGTTTGCACGTAGACCTGTTTTGCTGGATTTTGTGCCGGATTGTTTTTTCAAGATGCCTTGAGATCTGCAAGACTCTCAGAGACTTTTGCTAATTTTTGCGCCTACGGGCCATGTGTCTTCAACAGATTGCATCTGAGCCGCTGCTCGCTGAGCGCTCTCTTGCCTCAAGCAGCTCCTAGGCCACAGCTAGCGTACTTGCGCCATGTCTGCCACGTCGGAGCCTGATTTGTTGGCCGAAAAAAGTGCCCAGACATAGTCCGTAGGGTCCATGTTTGTGCTTCCAAGGTGTCGCAAGCCCTTCGCAACTCGCTCAGCGAAGTACTCAGTGGAGGAGGTTGCCGAGGTCTTCAAGGCCGTTTTTTGGCGATGCGAGAGGCTTCACATTCGTTGCGGGGCGCAGGCGCGGCCGGCCGGTGCGCGGCCGGAGGTGTCCAAGCTCATCCGTGCGCTGCTTGGTGGCCTAGCTGCAGTGTATGGTTGTAGCAACAGCCATGCGCGGGGTCAAAGCTTTGGGTGCAAGAAACCAGTCATGCCTTCAGTCAGGTCCTTGGGTTGAGTCTGACATGAACCCTGAGGCAGGAAGTCAGTCTTGTTCTATAGCAAGTTGTGACGTGGACGGTGAAGCCAGGCAGACGTAGACTGTATTCCTTTTTCTGAACCCGATTGGTGAAAGACCAATGTGTACCTTGACGTTCTGCCTGAAGGCGCGAAGTGCTTCTTAGACGGTCAGCGACCATTGATTCGTATGGCAGGCATGCCCCAGCTTCGGCGCTCCGGTTGACAGAGGTCCTCGCCAGAAGCAGAAGAACACCTCTTGCGTCCTTCACCCTTTAGGGGACGACCGGTAGTATAATACTGACATTGGCGTGCGGTGATTGGGTGGCGGGTTTCCTGCACCTGTCCTTTAATAACTTTGTAAATTGCCAAAGGGTGAATCCAGTCCTGATAAAGGGGTTTCCGCAGGGTTTCCGTTCATGTTTGTTAAGCTTCTGGAGGGTTTCCCTGGGTTTCCCTACAGTTTCGCGAGGGTTTCCGCGGGGTTTCTGGGGGTTTCCGTGGGTTTCCTTAGATTTCGTGCATGTGTTAAAACCTATTGGATGGTTTTGGTAGGTTCCTCAAGGGTTTCGTGAGGGTTTCCGTGGGATTTCGTGCAGTTTTTGAACTTTCCGGAGGTTTTCCTTGAGTTTCTCTAAAGTTTTGTGAGGGTTTCCGCGGATGTCCGTGGGTTTTGTCAAGTTTTGCCTTGGTTTTTTAAAAGCTTTCAGATGGTTTCCCTGGGGTTTTCTAAGGTTTGCGGGGTTTCAGTGGGTTTTGTTAGATTTTGCGTAGGTTTTTGAAGCTCTCGGAAGGTTTTTCTAATGTCTTGTGAAGGTTACCGTGGGTTTTCCATGGTTTTTGACAGCTTTGAAGGGGTTTCCGTGGGTTTCTTAGGGCTGTGTGAGGGTTTCCGCGGGGTTTCTGTGGGTTTTCTTATATAGGTCGTGCGCAGGTCTTTAAAGCTTCCAGTGGAGCTTTGTGAGGGTTCCTGCAAAATCTCCGCGGGGTTTCGATTGGTTTTCTCATGCTTTGCGCGGCTTTGGAAAAAGATGTCAGAAGCTTCAGCGAGGGTTTCCATATTTCCATGAGCTTCCATGGCACCATGGATTTCCTCAGCGTTACTTCAAGCTTTGGAATTTGTCACATGATGCGGTCGGCGCTCGTCCAGATAGGCAAGATGCAAGAGGCGCAGTGTGTCGTGCGGCTTTGCAGCGCTGCCAGGTGAGGTTGTGGAGGTGGATGCTGATGGCAGGGAGAATCAGAAGTGACCGCTGGGGCTAACCCAGCTGTATTTTTCCGCAGGAGTAGGTCCGAGTAGGTTTTCCATATGTGCTCCGGGTCTTTGCGCAGGAAATTGTTCCGAGGCCAGATTCTGGGTCCGCTTTTGTGTGCAAAAGTCACGTCCGCTTGTGTGTGGCCTCCCCGGTGCCCGTTTCTATTATGTTGATCACTTCCGCAAGAAAGCTGCCTGTGGAGGGTCGTTGTTCTTTAAAAACAAAAATTCTCCACGCTAGGAGCTTGCCTGTGGGTCAGAGTTGCTGTAGCGTCGCAATCTGGGGAGCCCAGGGGCTCGAAAAATGCAGATTTAGCGACACCAAAATTGGGGCCGCCAGGCGGCCCCAATTTTGGGGTCGCAGTTCCAGCCTTTTCATGTATTTACATTCAGGGCCCATCAAGCTGAAGCTCACTCTGCGACCGGAATCCGGCTTGCAAACCTGGCCCCACAAATCATGCTTTTCAGCAACCTAAACCAGCTCAAGAGATGAGTTAGCCGTTCGGCAGCGCGGAAACTTGGCACGTCACTCATAGCATTTTACTTCTCTGAAGCGCTAAGCTTCTATGAGACCACGTGGCACCCGCGTTCTTCTGCGCGGGAGCACACTGGGTTTCGGTGGGACCCGCGTTCTTCTGCGTGGGAATGCGCTAAAAATCGGCGGGGCCCGCGTTCTTCTGCGTGGGACCGTACCGGGTCTCGGTGGGCCCCGCGTTCTTCTGCGTGGGACCGTACCGGGTCTCGGTGGGACCCGCGTTCTTCTGCGTGGGCCCGTACCGGGTCTCGGTAAACCCGTGTTCTTCTGCGTGGGACCGTGCCGGCTTCCGGCGGGACCCGCGTTCTTCTGCGTGGGACCGAACTGGGTTTCGGGGAGGCCCGCGTTCTTCTGCGTGGGACCGTGCCTGGTTTTGGTGGGACCCGCGTTCTTCTGCGTGGGACCGCACTGGGTTTCGGTGGGACCCGCTAAATCCCTCCGTTCTTCTGCGTGGGACCGTACACCCCGTTTGGGTTTTACAAGGCTAATTAAGGAAAGGGGAGGGCCCCACTGGACCACTTTTTTCGTGTAGTTGTAGCGTTGTAGTCCAAGTGTCTGCCCAGCCGGTGCGTTGGTGTGTGGTCTGCAAAGCCCGGAGCGGGCTTGCCATATTGGTGGGCTTGCTTTTGGTGCCGCCAAACGGTCAACCGTCCGGCTTCAACAGGAGGGGCCCAAATAGTATCTCAAGAATGCCATCAGGCAAATAGCATGATCGAATTGTCTGCAAGAAGGGCTTCTGCAATGCCTGGCAATGTCACAGCAAGGTCCGTGCAAACATCTTGGATGCTACAGCACCATGAATTCTTGGCGGCAATGTGCCCGATTGGCATGCAAAATTCGCGGTTTCCGGCTTCGTTTTTGGGGCTGTTTTCTGGGCAGCTTTCTTCATGCCAGCAGCAGCCAGGGCACAGAATTTGCGGCCGCGCCGTGGGCGCAGTTTTGGAACCGCAGCATTTTCGTTTTTGGGGTCGTGCTTTTGGCTCCAAGTGTTTGTTTGTTTGTCGGGCTGCTTTGTCTTCCCACCCCGACGCCAGTTTTCGTCCCATTTTGGTGATCGGGTTTCCGGCCCGTTTGGCGGGCCCAAAAAACTGACCCAGGCACATTCAGGGCCCATCAAGCTGAAGCTCACTCTGCGACCGGAATCCGGCTTGCAAACCTGGCCCCACAAATCATGCTTTTCAGCAACCTAAACCAGCTCAAGAGATGAGTTAGCCGTTCGGCAGCGCGGAAACTTGGCACGTCACTCATAGCATTTTACTTCTCTGAAGCGCTAAGCTTCTATGAGACCACGTGGCACCCGCGTTCTTCTGCGCGGGAGCACACTGGGTTTCGGTGGGACCCGCGTTCTTCTGCGTGGGAATGCGCTAAAAATCGGCGGGGCCCGCGTTCTTCTGCGTGGGACCGTACCGGGTCTCGGTGGGCCCCGCGTTCTTCTGCGTGGGACCGTACCGGGTCTCGGTGGGACCCGCGTTCTTCTGCGTGGGCCCGTACCGGGTCTCGGTAAACCCGTGTTCTTCTGCGTGGGACCGTGCCGGCTTCCGGCGGGACCCGCGTTCTTCTGCGTGGGACCGAACTGGGTTTCGGGGAGGCCCGCGTTCTTCTGCGTGGGACCGTGCCTGGTTTCGGTGGGACCCGCGTTCTTCTGCGTGGGACCGCACTGGGTTTCGGTGGGACCCGCTAAATCCCTCCGTTCTTCTGCGTGGGACCGTACACCCCGTTTGGGTTTTACAAGGCTAATTAAGGAAAGGGGAGGGCCCCACTGGACCACTTTTTTCGTGTAGTTGTAGCGTTGTAGTCCAAGTGTCTGCCCAGCCGGTGCGTTGGTGTGTGGTCTGCAAAGCCCGGAGCGGGCTTGCCATATTGGTGGGCTTGCTTTTGGTGCCGCCAAACGGTCAACCGTCCGGCTTCAACAGGAGGGGCCCAAATAGTATCTCAAGAATGCCATCAGGCAAATAGCATGATCGAATTGTCTGCAAGAAGGGCTTCTGCAATGCCTGGCAATGTCACAGCAAGGTCCGTGCAAACATCTTGGATGCTACAGCACCATGAATTCTTGGCGGCAATGTGCCCGATTGGCATGCAAAATTCGCGGTTTCCGGCTTCGTTTTTGGGGCTGTTTTCTGGGCAGCTTTCTTCATGCCAGCAGCAGCAGCCAGGGCACAGAATTTGCGGCCGCGCCGTGGGCGCAGTTTTGGAACCGCAGCATTTTCGTTTTTGGGGTCGTGCTTTTGGCTCCAAGTGTTTGTTTGTTTGTCGGGCTGCTTTGTCTTCCCACCCCGACGCCAGTTTTCGTCCCATTTTGGTGATCGGGTTTCCGGCCCGTTTGGCGGGCCCAAAAAACTGACCCAGGCACATTCAGGGCCCATCAAGCTGAAGCTCACTCTGCGACCGGAATCCGGCTTGCAAACCTGGCCCCACAAATCATGCTTTTCAGCAACCTAAACCAGCTCAAGAGATGAGTTAGCCGTTCGGCAGCGCGGAAACTTGGCACGTCACTCATAGCATTTTACTTCTCTGAAGCGCTAAGCTTCTATGAGACCACGTGGCACCCGCGTTCTTCTGCGCGGGAGCACACTGGGTTTCGGTGGGACCCGCGTTCTTCTGCGTGGGAATGCGCTAAAATCGGCGGGGCCCGCGTTCTTCTGCGTGGGACCGTACCGGGTCTCGGTGGGCCCCGCGTTCTTCTGCGTG
>CAJNDS010000103.1:212500-230450 GCA_905221605.1 Symbiodinium natans | reverse complement strand
GTCCATGATTCGAAGCCGACTTGTTGCGCATGACATGCCTGCAATGATCCCCTGTCTTGACGCTTGGTTTCAGCCTGCGCAGCCGCGGGTTTGGGGAATACAGGAGACAAACGGGAGACCATGATGTCCGACGAGCGTCACAGCATCCCGGGTCTGCCCACTTTACACAGGACACATGAGAGACAACAGTTCCAGCTCCCAGACGGGCGTCTCAGCAGCCAACGTCGAGACAATGGGAGACACACGGGAGACAAAAGGTCTATTCGAGACAATTGAGACAGCGTTGTTCCCCACCCTCGGTGTGGGGTTGTTAGATTTTAAACGCCCGGAACTGTTCTCCTCGCCCGAGTGCCCAACCCCAGAGTGTCCCTGGAGTGCCCAGCCCCAGAATTTCCCTAAAGTGCCCAACCCCAGAGTCAAAACCCCAGTGTCCCCGGAGTGCCCTCCCCGGAGCGCCCAACCTCAGAGTGTCCCTGGAGTGCCCAACCCCAGAGTATCTCTAGGAAAAAAAGGGGGTGGGGATGTTCGACGTAAAATAATTTAAATGCTGCGAAAAATCACAAGTGCAGTGTCCTATCTTCGATCTCAAGCTGGAAAAGCCGATGCTGCAGCTGCACGTGTATGCTCCTCTTTTCACGCATCTGCCCCTTTCAAGGCCGTGCACGCGGAGACTTGAGCAATGCTAGGTCCGTAGAGCCTTCTTTTGTTGGAAGGCCTACTACCAGACATTCGCCAAAGCTTCAACCACTAGAGGATCCTAGGTTCAGAGACTAGACGATTTCCCCTGTTGAGCGCAGTCTGCAGCAACTGCTCTGTGGGCAGGCAAGCTGGCGAGACTCCCAAAGAATACGCTAATTTACAAGCTGCATGCATTCATCATGTTGTGTGTCCGTGCATGGTGGCACCAGCCAATTCTCCTTCTGCCTCGTGCTCGATATCATCGGCCTCGAAGAAGACCTGGAATCTGGAAGGAAAGCGCATTGGCATTTCTGATTCTACACAAGCAACTTGAGGTATACTGCTCCAAAAAATCCGCCGCAACCTGCGACAGAGCAGTTTCACGCGCGGCTGCCGACCAACAAAAACCTCCCAGCGAGCGGCCAAAGTGCTTTCATCCGGCCTTGGGGTTGGCGAAGGTGTGACAACGGCAAAGCGACAAGATGTTACCAATCAAGGTGACATCAGGTGGCATCCAGATCCCCAGCACGGACGGGCGAGCAAGCTTTTTAGTCCTAACCGTCACGTGCAACTGTCTGAAGGTTTCAACAAGACACGGGCAACTCATCTCCAACAACAGCGATCCGATACATAGCAATACATAGCAATACCTGCATCCAAAAACCGAAGCTCTCAGGCTCGAGAAGCCACAAGGCCATACGTCAACAAGAAACCACACTACCGCTGTGCTCCATCTCAGAGGATCCAGTCGCCTAGGCAGAGATCTGCCTCCAAGACTCCCAGTGCGGGTTGTTCTGCTTTGACATCTGCTTCAGCTTGTCCTTGACGGTCACGGTGCTGCCAGCCGGCTTGGCGCGCTCCCACGCCTCCTCCAGGCCCTTCTCCTCAGCTGTTAGCAGCAGTGCACACACCCCTGTGAACACCTAGCGGACCTAGCGCATGGCCAAGTTTTAGCACTGTCAATACACAGTCGGTGCTGCAAGTAAGACATCAAGGCATGTCGGATGTGCAATCATGTCCACGGCAGTCCAGTGCTGATCCAAGTCTCGTAGTCGTCAGGGTTGATCAGTCCGTCGAGAGGGTCCTTCGAGTTGGCGAAGAGCGGATGTTCCCTCCAAGCTTCTTCGAGCTCCTTAGCCCGCTTGGTGCCTGGGACCACTCGCCAGAAGGCATCCTCCTGAAAAGAATACAGGACGAACATGCCCATGGCAACGGCAGGGAAGACCAGGGTGGTCAAAGGCACCAGCACTGCCGCGAACTTGCGCTGATCTCCGTACTTCGCCTCCGCGTCGTCAGCGAGCATCGTCAGGGCCGGCAGAGCCGCAGAAGCGGCCACAGCCGGATTGAAGTCGCTGCCTCGAGCCTGTGGCTGCTGCTCCGGGCTCGGCACGAAGCAATAGCGGAGGCCAAGGAGCAAAGCCGCCGCAACCAGCAGAAGGCGTCCGGGTCGCGCCATAGCAACAGAGCAGCAGACTGCTAGCTAGCTGAACTAGGATGGAGGCACAGCGGCTACAATGACAACACCGCAGCCACAAGCGCATGAACATGCATGGGGTTCTCTCCACTCTGCAAATCCCATGCCAGTAGATCCGAGTGGCAGAATCTCTTCCACCTCGCCCTGGCGAGGCCAGCACACCGTCAATGCTGCGTCTAGTGCCTTTCATCGTGTATCAGGTGCACTGAAACCACAACCTTCAATGAAGGCCCTGCGTTGGCAACTGACTAAACGCAATGCATTGGCATGCAACCTTTTTGTGGTGTGCGAGACTACCGACCACGGCGGCTTTATTTGGGCGTGGCTTATGCACGAAGAGCCAGTGAGGTGCATGCCTTGAGTCATCCGTTGTTTTGCGGCATGATGCGCTCACCGGCCTTACTGCCTCAGACGAAGTAAGCGCTCAAATGATCCCTATGCGTCCCTCGGACATTGACACTGCATGCTGCAGGGGTGCGAAAAAGTTCTGCCCACTGGATTAATTTTGGCATAGGTTGTCAAGGTTCAGAAGTCACAAGCACGACCAGAGACGAGAGCGGTTCCAGCAGCAAGCTGTCAAACGGGCCATGGCAACAGAATTGGGACACCCTCCACAAAGAGCACACAATCTTTGCCTTCCAGCACTGGCAACCAAAAGGTTCTGCACCATGTACAGGTCTCAGTCTTTGTCTTCCTCAATATGCGAAATTTCGGTGGTGTTGCTGCACATGGTTCTTGCTTTGAGCAAAGCTTGGACGCGACACTGCATGACGTCCATCATGTTCTGCACAAGTACAACCAAAAATGCTGCTGCAATGAAATTGGTCTTACTACCTTGCCGTTTTGCTGTCTTCGTCGCCGGTTCGATCTTGATCGCCGTCGTCTTGGCAGGTCCTGCAAATGTGTTTTCAAATCCAAGTTAGCGGAGACACCTCGGCATCTCAAGTTCAGAACAATGAGCAAATCAAAACTTAGAAGCAAAAAGGGTCTGTCCACGTGTGGAGCACTTCCTTCCCAGTACCTCATAATAAGCGCCAGGGAGAGGGCTGCGGGCAGGTGGCTCGGTTGGGCAACTGCGGCTGCCTTTTTTAACTGCAAGAAGACTGCATCTCCCTGAGCCCTGCGCCGCAATTTGTAACTTATCATGGTAGTTCTCAAGTGATGTAAGAAGCTCGGCCTGAACCTTCTACTTGATACTTGGACGCGGTACTTTTACAAGCATTCAAGAGTGGGGCATGCTCGGGAACGGGGCCTTAGGTGCCAAGCTTGAGGCCTAGGGGCTCTGCATTCGACAACTCGTTACATCCGAAATGAGCCAAGGTGCATGCCTCCATAGCTTAATTTTTTCAAAAGCCACAACCCTTCTCAACCAGGTGCTAGGAGTCTCGGAGGCCCCCCCATTGATGCTCAAAGCGCCGACTTGGATGCAATGAACTGTTGGACCGGTAGTCTTGATTGACCACCAAAAAAGCCTTGGTCACCTTTGGTCTTCATGGAGGCCTCTGGGCATATGCATATGGGAAGACAGTGGCGGGGCAAGTATCAGAACCAGGTGGAAGATATTTACAAGGGATGTGGAGCTTGAGTGCCGCGTGTGGCCAGCTGGAACCAAGTGGCCAGCAGGTGAAGGCGCAACGATAACCATCTGGAAAGATACCCGTGCTTCTGTTCTGCGTGACCTGCCCGATGCCCGCCACACAACGCGGCAGCATCGTAGTTCCATCGTGCTACTTCTGACCAAAGGCCATTTTCCAGCCTCGTGCTCGATGGCATCGGCCTCGAAGAGGACCTGGAATCTGGAAGGAAAGCGCATTGGCATTTCTGATTCTACACAAGCAACTTGAGGTATACCGCTCCAAAAAATCCGCCGCAACCTGCGACAGAGCAGTTTCACGCGCGGCTGCCGACCAACAAAAACCTCCCAGCGAGCGGCCAAAGTGTCTTCGTCCGGCCTTGGGGTTGGCGAAGGTGTGACAACGGCAAAGCGACAAGATGTTACCAATCAAGGTGACATCAGGTGGCATCCAGATCCCCAGCACGGACGGGCGAGCAAGCTTTTTAGTCCTAACCGTCACGTGCAACTGTCTCAAGGTTTCAACAAGACACGGGCAACGCATCTGCAACAACAGCGTACATAGCAATACCTGCATCCAAAAACCGAAGCTCTCAGGCTCGAGAAGCCACAAGGCCATACGTCAACAAGAAACCACACTACCGCTGTGCTCCATCTCAGAGGATCCAGTCGCCTAGGCAGAGATCTGCCTCCAAGACTCCCAGTGCGGGTTGTTCTGCTTTGACATCTGCTTCAGCTTGTCCTTGACGGTCACGGTGCTGCCAGCCGGCTTGGCGCGCTCCCACGCCTCCTCCAGGCCCTTCTCCTCAGCTGTTAGCAGCAGTGCACACACCCCTGTGAACACCTAGCGGACCTAGCGCATGGCCAAGTTTTAGCACTGTCAATACACGGTCTGTACTGCAAGTAAGACATCAAGGCATGTCGGATGTACAATCATGTCCACGGCAGTCCAGTGCTGATCCAAGTCTCGTAGTCGTCAGGGTTGATCAGTCCGTCGAGAGGGTCCTTCGAGTTGGCGAAGAGCGGATGTTCCCTCCAAGCTTCTTCGAGCTCCTTAGCCCGCTTGGTGCCTGGGACCACTCGCCAGAAGGCATCCTCCTGAAAAGAATACAGGACGAACATGCCCATGGCAACGGCAGGGAAGACCAGGGTGGTCAAAGGCACCAGCACTGCCGCGAACTTGCGCTGATCTCCGTACTTCGCCTCCGCGTCGTCAGCGAGCATCGTCAGGGCCGGCAGAGCCGCAGAAGCGGCCACAGCCGGATTGAAGTCGCTGCCTCGAGCCTGTGGCTGCTGCTCCGGGCTCGGCACGAAGCAATAGCGGAGGCCAAGGAGCAAAGCCGCCGCCACCAGCAGAAGGCGTCCGGGTCGCGCCATAGCAACAGAGCAGCAGACTGCTAGCTAGCTGAACTAGGATGGAGGCACAGCGGCTACAATGACAACACCGCAGCCACAAGCGCATGAACATGCATGGGGTTCTCTCCACTCTGCAAATCCCATGCCAGTAGATCCGAGTGGCAGAATCTCTTCCACCTCGCCCTGGCGAGGCCAGCATCGCAGCAAGGCACCATCTTTGCGCTGCCAACCTCTGCGTCCGCAATGTACTGCATAGCACGTCCAGCTGGACAAGACTATGACTTCACACTGCCACAGTACTGCATGGTGCGACTCCGATGAATTGCTGCGAATGCCGTGAAGGTCATTCATCGGCCTGCGTTCACGTAATACCTCAGATCTTGGGCAAATATTGGAAGGTCCGAGTGGGACGTAGACATCTATGTGCTCTGCACAGTCTGACGGCTCCTGATTCGAAAATGGTAGACAGTCATTGCTGCATTGTTGATGCACGATGCGTGCAACTAATATCCAGAGATCAAACACGTCTATTGCCGAGCCCAGCCATCTGTCTGGACTGGTACGCATCTGTAGACGACTGATCCTATCAAACTGTGCTCTGAGGCACACTGCGGAGATGCGCCTGCCATCATGACAAGGATTGTCGAGGTGCCGTCGAAATTGAGCCCCACAGTCTGCATGACAGGAGCGAACTTCCAGGGCCACACAAGGTGGACAGCTGGCCTGGAGGGTAGACGCTCGCCATCACCTCCCCACGGTCCTTAGATGCAAAAGCAAAGCTGTACTAGCGATGCCTGGTCCACGCAGATCAAGGCTGAGCACCCTAACTTCACTGGCCACTTTGTGACACACACATGCAGGCTTGACCAGGCTGAAAAAACATTCAAGAAACCAGATTGGGACACAGGATGTCCACGACCATGTCCAGCCGGGCAGTGAGAGTGCCCAGAAGTGAGACCCACTTCGAAGCCTGGCAAATTGACCCACAGCAGCTCTCCACAGGGCTCTGCAGCGTGGCTAATTATTCAGGGCTTGTGTAGTCCAGGAGGTCCAGGCCATAGTGGTCGTCTCAGGCAAGATGGGGTCATGACAGCATCGGGCTTTGATGTTCAGCGGTGCTACGCCTCACCAATGGATCAAGTTGCTGCGTGTCGCTGCGGGCTAGTGACTACTAGTGTGGCAATCGTCGCCACCAATTGGCCTGAAATGGTCTGTTTGGGGTTCCATTGGACACTTGGGTTTCACCATGAAGTCCACGGATATGCAATCTCATGACTCAGGCGACTCAGGCTGCAGCAGAAGGCACTGTGAACTGGTGGTCGTCTTCCTGGAGGCGCCGCCCCCAAACAAGCGTTTTAAGGCGATTTCGAAAACAAAAACACCACAAGCAAACACGAAAGCTGCACACAAAGGCTGAAATGGCGTGTGACGGCAGCACCAGTTTCCACAAGAACTTCTGTTGCGGGAAAGCCACTAACAGCTTGGAGCCTGCTCGGAGTGTTGCCTTCACAGCACCTGGCATGCGGGCAGGCAGGGCTGGTGGTTCGCATCGATACCCCCGAAAATTATTTTGCTTCGAACATCCCCACCCTCTCTGGGTAGAGATACTCGGCGCTGGGGCTGGGCACTCCAGGCACTCCAGGACACTCTGGGGTTGGGCACTCCATGAGCGAGGAGTAGACCGGGCGAGGAGAAGAGTTCCGAGCCAAGAGAAGAGTTGAGTTTAAACTCTAACCAACCCCACGCCGAGGGTGGGGAAAAACACGATGTGTCAAATCGCAGGTTCGAGACAAAGTGCCACATTGAGGTTCTCAGGTGCCAGGAAAGGTGAGGCTTCACGGGGGTGCTATGGAGTGCTCTGCACGCTCATGGACTGGTATCTGTGGTGCCTTCACGTCGGCAGCGCTTGGTGGGCTCGTTGACGCCATGAGGTCCAAGCCAAGCCACGTAGTCCTGGGCTCTGACCCTGACCGTACGGTCTCCTCTAGAGACTCTAGAGGCCCATCGGTGAAGCCCAAGTTGGTGCTTCGCTGATCTGAACTTCGGCCCGGCTTCTGCTTCCCCTCGGTTGAGTCAAGCTTCCCCGCGGAAGCTGCGTTGGATGCCCCGTCCATCTCCGCCACCGCCCAATGCTCCTCAGACGCGTGCCAGGTACGAGGGGCAGCAGTACGAAAGTGCCGAACAGAAAGGTTACCATTCGAAACAAACCGCTGCGGACTGTTTAAACATGTTTAGACTCCCCAGTTCAAGAACATTGAGGCTACAGTCCGAATAATCCAAAATGATTCCGCTGACCCTAAATAGGAGTCCCACAATGTCCCAGAAATCTCCCCAAGAACCGATAAACGCATAGCAAACCGTGGTGCATCCCCAAAACCCTCGTAAGCAACAAAGCCAAACAACTCCCATCGCCCAAGTCCTGGTGCCATACCTCCATCGGCGAAGAGCCCCAAAGAAGCCTTTCGCAAGGCCGCCGCAGTGCCGTCGCCTTCTGACAACCCTGAAAGCAGCTTCTGTTTGGCCCAGTTAGCCCTGCAGGCTTCAGGTCTTTGAGACTGTAGGGCGTGGGGTCTAATCATAAAGTAATAAAGCCTGGGGTCGTTTCGAGCACAGCAGATGATGTAGTGCATTGTGGCCACACTCTCATGATCCAAGATATCCAAGCGACCTAGGAAATTCGAGATCACGCAGACACCCGACCGCGTGAAGTCCTGACAGTGCATGACGCATAAGAAAAACTGCATACTGCTGAAATTGCTTCCATGTGCTGACGGGTGACCTCGCCAGAGCACATGAAGCAGAACATGCTATACATAAAGGGGGGAACCATGCATATGTATACGTATGTATATATATATATATCTACAAATATATATATATATACATATGTTTATACATGTACGGTTTCGAAGCTCATGAATCAGTAGTCGTGCCCCGGGACCTAAATGACATCTCCAGGAACAGCTTAGGACGTGGTTGGACACTGGCCTCGCGCAACGAGATCGGCCAAGTTCTTGGCTCTTCTCGCTTTGCCAGCTGCTTCCTGCCTCAAGGCTGAGGTGAGTCCCCAAAATTCCTTCTGCATGCTCCAGCCTTCTGGTTCCTCATCATCTTCATCCATGCTGGAGCTGCTGCTCTGATGGTTGGCAAGGATGACTGGGTTCTAAGTTCTAATCAACTACACTTGACAAATGCTTGCTATAGAGTGGGCCAGGAATAGTTTTTCGACACGCACAGCAGTCGTGGCAGCTGTCCCTCGGCAATTTCTCTCTGAACAAGCTGCGAGATATTGCGATGAACTGTGATGAACTGGATCTGGGCAGACTGTGGAGGATACGCAGTGCGGTGCCAAGGCAGCTGACTTTTTCTAGCTGTCGGAATCCAGATCGAAGGCAGCATGCCCAGGCCTGGCAAGCGTGCTGAAAGGCTGTTCTGAACACAGCAAGCCAGTTATCCTGATCTATCATGCGAAAGGCCTTTCAGGGGCTGCATCCAAGGTGACCTCGACATCGCTGTCCTGCAGAGGAAGTGGCAATGTAGGGACTTTGCGCATTTACTTCGAGCACCTTCCCTTTGGGAGGGCAAGCTCTCAGGTTCCGCATTGACTGGATGCTGCGCGATTGTTTGACAGGACGGATACTAGCAACTAACGTCACAACTATCCATGACTATCTTTTTTTATTTTCAAAAGATAGAGGTAATTATGGACTTCCGCCCCGGAGCGCCTCGTCTGGAGCAAGTGCTGCTTCGTCCGCTTCTGCTTCGGCCGTCTTGGCCGGCTCCCTCGGATTCCTCCGTTTGGTTCTGGTTGGAGACGTAACCTCAGCATGCCAAAAGCTTCGGCTTGCTGATGCAGAGAAGTGGCACCGAGATGCACGCAGAGCTTGCAGCTCGTCTGAGCTCAGTCTCTGGGGCATTACCTGCATCACGGACAAGGAAATTCGTCTTTGAGAAAAGGCCCGTACTGGCCATGTCACTTGCAGCCTGTGCGCAAAAGCTCGAGCAGTGGGGCGCGGTGCTCCTTGCAACGTGCTGCTTGAAGCCCCAACAGGAATGAGAACTTCTTGATACCATTCCCAAACTGCGAAAGATGCACCTCGCACAACCCCAATGTCCTCATCGATATCGTCCAGCCCCTGCAGACTGGCCAAGGCCTGCCGTCCCGATAGCTTTCAAGTGATTTTCACCGTTGCTCCGTTGTGCAAGTGCACAAAACAACTCAGGCATGCCGGTCTCTTTTCTCACCGCGGCTGCGGCATCAGAAAATCACACGAGCCCGGCCTCAGAACATGTTGTCGGACCGAGCTGCTTCATGAATCCCCAAGTGAATGCATGACACATGCACACATTCCCAAACTTCTTGGTGCGCTACCACGTTATGACGTTAGCTATGTATGTATCATTCATACTTTGGGTGCAGAACACATAGTTTGGTGATCGAGATGCCGTGTGCATGATGCGTCGGGTCTGACGCACATGCAGATATAGTGCTTCTCCGCAGACACAACAGATGCTTAAACCACTTAGGTGCACCGCCTCGGCCTCCGTCCGAGAGGCATGGTCTTGAAGCTAGCAAATTTGAATTCTTTGGGAATGGGACCTGCCTGGACCCCCTGAGACTCCCTAAAAACGCAAGCCTAGTACGTCCCCCAAGCTCTCTTACGCTGCGCTGCTGGTGTGAGAATTCCGGTTTGTGTGTGTGTGTGTCTTCTTTCCTCAACCCGCAGTGGCTTAAGTTCACGAGGTGCTCTCCAAACCAGCAATGGTGATATGGATGAAGCCAACGCACAGCTTGTGTCCCACCGAGGCCTTCGGCCTGCAAGAGTTTGGCATCCTCAGGTACCTAATCCTCGTCCCAGCGTGTGCCCCCCTTTGAGGGTTTCTGCCTTTGACTGGGTGCCCAGTTCGGCCGAAGGGCAGGGGCAGGGGGTCGTTGGGGCTGGCTATAAACTCCCGCAACCTTCTTGACCTCCCTTCTCTAGCCTTACCTTTGTTGACACCCCTTTGCTCTATCCACCTCCGCTAAGAGCTGTGGAACCCCTTTCCGTCACTCCCCCCCAGGAACTGCTTCAGGTGCCTGAGTCCCTTCATACTCATTGTCATCATGTTTCAATGGGGCGGTCTTAGTTGGGCAAAGTGCACTAAAGGGAACCATTGCCCCTCCTGCCTATCCTGCCTCTGGTCTGTAATGTGTCGCCATAGAATGTTATACTGTTATAAAGGTCATAGAAGTTCAACAGTCGCATGTGTGTCCGACGCTTGCACACGACATGGACAAAAAACTGTCGAGCAAACAGGTCAGTCCAAGAAGATAAGTTTGGTTTGTCGGCAGACTCAACTTCGAGCCGAAGTATGTTTGCTTCTGTCTGTCAGAATCTAACTTGATGGTCCAAGTGGCTTCAGGCTGTGCTGCAGATCCCTCGCGAACTGTCGTACAGCGAAGCCGATGCTGCTGCATCGCGCCCGGTGAAGGCGCACCTCTTCCAAAACTTTGGTGCTGGATTGAGGCTCCTCGCCACCCGTGTTTTGCTGCTGCCAAGGCTCTGTTTCAGGATGCCCGAGGCATCGCTTCACCACCTTCCCTGGCCGACACATCTGCGAAAGCTGCTCTGTATCAACCCTGTGCTCAATCACGGAACGATTGTTGTAGACTCTAGCTGCGAGCTCTAGCTCGCCGATTTGGATGCCTTGCCTTCAGGCCCCTCTGCAACGCGGAAGAGCACCGCAGAAGCTGGCGCAGGGCAAGCACGGGGAGTGTGTCCCAATCCAGCAGAACCACTTGGGACCGTGGTGGATGATAACTAGCGCCATGGCGAGCCCTCGTTTTGTGCGCGGGGGGAGGGGGGAGGAGGGGTGCAAGTAAATGTTAACTAAGCTCTGGGTAGGGTTTAGGGTCGTATGGCAAATTGCAAAACCACAAAGAGACTCGATGCTTCATGAGCAGATTTTGAGGCCAGCATGAGTACTGAGCACTAGCCTCGCTCAAGGGTGGGGTCAGGAGGGGTAAGGCAGGGAGTGAAGATCATCCCACGAGCCCCCCCCCTAGCATGCACAGACCATCTTTATCTGCCGTGCCCCTTCTCTTTAAACCTAGATTCGGGTTTGCATGTGCAACGTATCAAAAAGCTCGTGGCATCTCGCTGCTTACGGTCTCCCTGACGAACCTCGCGCCTGGCGTCAAATCGCTACTATCCGACAGCGCCGTTTTCGGCACATTGAGGTCGGGACCTTGGCTGCTGGAGGACTGAATGCGGGATAATGCGGGCATCGCAGAGTCGACCCTGTCAGAGGCGCGGGCCTATACCAAGCAACGAAACCACGCCGGCTTCTACAACAGGGCTCCAGGCCTACCGATTCAGTTGCTGGAGCCAAAGACATCTTCTCGGGGGGTCTGGCGTAAAGCGAGCCTTGACGACACCGAAGAGCATTTTACCTCATGTCAGCATCAACTTCAAGTAGATCTGTGAAGCAACTTCGTTCCATGGCCGTGTGGAAACTTCTGCCACCCTTGCGCAACTGAAAACGGCACAAGCTAAAATTCCAGCTGCTGCAGCCACAGCACCCTCTGGTATTTCGCTCGGCGGAATAGGGGGACGCTCGTGATGGAAACAGGCCAGGAGATTTCCTGCAGATGCATATTGCAGTCAATTTGCAGAAGCAGTCCCAGTCGAAGGGAGCGATTCTACGCCGAACAGAACCTTACATCAATTGAACGCGGCGAAGGACCAGGAGCTTCTTCGCTGGTGCAATTGGTAGTCCTCTAAATTCTTCTAAGGGTGCCGCATCCTTTTGGGGACCAAACAGGGGGCCTACATAACTTCGAGACCTACCCAACTGTCTCCCAAAATGCAGGCCTGGCCATCCTTCAGGTTTTCTGAAGGTTAAGTCTTCCACTGCCATTGTCGCCTCCTGCCCGACGATGGGTTGTTCTGCCACCCAGGCCAAAGCACTGCAAGGACAATTTCAGAGGATGACATTCGCTGCACAGAAAGATGCACTTCACAACCGCTAGGTCTTACCTTTAACACGCCAAGTAACAGCCACAATACAGTCAGAGGATGGGTTTCGGGCTTAGGGCTTTTTGCCACCCGTGTAGCCATGCTCAGGTTTATAGGGTTTAGGGTTTTGTCCGGGTTTAGGGTTTGGAGGAAATTTCTGACAATCAATCCAGCCAGTTTCCGGCTGTGAATGAATGGTTCCGGCCCCGAGTCTACCAATTAATTCACTATCCCGTGACGCTCAATAAACGGTGCATGGGTCTAGCTCCTCGATGCTGCTCATAGTCACCACGGCCCTGACCTGGGACTGTAGAAATCGTGCTTTGCGAACCTTGGCTGGCGAAGGTCCAGGCTTCAGCGTGGTCACAAGTAGTCACAAGTGCCAATGCTTCTCAATGCCTCCGCCCCTCTTAGCTAAGAACATGATGGTCACAGGAAAACGAACCATGCGGGAACATCACTGCTCTTCTCGTGCCGTGTTGCCTGCCCGAAGCGACACAGGAGTGTCGTTAGAGCTGATTCTGATAAACCACGCGGCAGGTTCGCCTGGGGCAAAAGCTGCGGCGTAAGATAATGGAGCCCGGCCGTATTTCTACGCCCTGCATACACCATCACACCACCACCATCACACCACCACCACCACCACCACCACCACCACCACCACCACCACCACCACCACCACCACCACCACCACCACCACCACCACCACCGTCACGGTCCGTCACGACCACGACCACCACAACAGCAAATACAGCAACCACAGCAGCAGCAGCATCATCAGCAGCATCACGCCTTCCATGGTGACAGTGCATCCAAAAGCTGACAAAGCCCGTGCGGCCAGTGCATTGAAGGAGATGGTGGCATGAACGTCATCATTTGATGGATTGGCTAAGGCTGCTAAGGCTCAGGGCTAAGGATGACCTGGGAGGACATGAATCTCAAAGGGATGGATAGGGTCGACCCCAAACTGAACAACCCACCGCTTTGCATCTGGGCCTTTTGCAAACCCTGTTGTGAACCTGGAATGGCCATCTTGTAGACTAATTGATCGTCGACCCTATGCTGTACGGATGGTGATGAGGATGATGAGTTCCTGAGACATGCTTCACGCACATGCCGAGCGGCCAAAAGAACCTCAGTTGATGGAATCATCTCAACATGGTCCTCTTGATTTGGAGGATCCATCCGGGTCGAATCGTCATACTCCTCAGCATCACTGACGAAAACAGCGTGAAGAGTCCTGCGCAGATCCTGCAAAAACGCCTGGCACCTCTGTGCTGTCAGGCATCATTGAAAAGCTCCTGCTGGATATCCGGATGCAAGCAGGCCAACCAGGCACTGGTTGCAGAGTCCAGCGACCATGTCTTGCAGAAGAAGTCCAGGCCTGCCCATCACTTGTGTTGACTTTTACCGGCTGCCGTGAACCCCAAATCAGTGGGGCTCATTGACAATGGCGCATGCGATGGCAGCGTTTGAGGGCACCTGGATGCTCGTCGCGCTGCGATTGCGCCTCGGCTCCTTCAGCTCCTTCAGCTCCTTCAGCTCCTTCAGCGCCTTCAGCGCCTCCAGCTCCTTCAGCTTCCCAGCCTTCCAACCATGACAGCCTGGCAGAATTTATGGGACACATGCCCGCTTGCTTTAGTGAGTGTGCGTAAAGCAGAAGAAGCGGCAAAGTGAAAATGCAACCAACCCGCTGCGGCGTTGCCGTCGGTTCTGGGCTAACTGGCCCAGATGGCTCGGGGGCATCCGCAAATCTCACGCGGCCTGACGAACTGTGCAGTGAAGAAAGCGCTTCAGGCAGCAAAAATGACAAATTAGAAGGAGATGCACAGCATGTGCCCTGGCCAAGCCACATGCTTCTTGCTGCGCCCTCTGCGGGACCCAGGCTACCTGGAACAGCACTTTTGACCAAAGGGGTGGCGGCTGACCTGAGCTGCTGCACGTGCAAGCCACGGAAAGGAGCAACTATAAAAGCACAGACAGGCTTGAGAAACCTTCTGCACTTGTGATCACATCTTGGTATTGTTTCTCTGCCGGCCAGGCACCCTCCGGAAAGGGCATCTCGCTGCGATGGACAAACAGGTCGGGTCCGCGCTTGAGAGGCCGAATGAACCCGTGGCCCTGTGCTGACAAGAAGTCTTGGAACTCGGGCAAGAGGGGACAGGAGTTGTCAGGCGTCGGATCACAGGGACTTGATTGTACACTGCAGGGCCCTTTCGCCTAACAGAGAGCTTGCCTCAGTTCGCTTACTAGTTTGCACGTCCGCCCGAAGCAAAAAGGACGACACCCGCCTGCTCCTCCTTCCAGTGATGGATAACACCCTCAAGATCCACTCCTTCGTCAAACCTGACAGGAAATCTCCGCATGCTCTTTTTTGGCAGATCTGGGTATCAGTGAACTGGGCCACCTGAAGCCCTGCTTCAACGCATTCTGGTCTACCTTGGTCACACGAAAGGCGGCTGCTGTGCCGGGAAGGTCACCGATGAGACTCTGCACAGGGATGTTTTACTTCCGGGACCTCTGTCTAGCAACAAACTGAACAGCATCAGAGGCATCGTCAGTTGAAGCACTGCTTCCACACTAGCTTGTTTTCGGGTTGGTTGTCGATAACTCTGAACCGCTGCACAATGACATCGTCTCAGCCATGTGATGATTGATGATGCTCGGTGGTTTTTGAAGCCATACATGATTGCTTGCACCTCTATACTCTACCGTTCTCTACATGCGGTATGCACTCGTCCCGCTGGAGTTATTCCTGCATCGAGGCAATTCTCCAAGGCACCAAGGTGGGCTTGAGGTGCAGTTCTTGGCCACTGGCAGTCGTGACTGGCAGGCCAGCGATCCTGAGCAAGCAGAGGGAAGAGTCAGAGAATGTCAGAGATGACAAGAACTGAGGAGACCCGAACCTCAGGTTTCATGGCACATCACTAGCTACTACTAGTACTCACCCCCCTGGCCCAGACGACAGCCGAGGAAATGGAGAAGACTCTGCTCCAGAGGATCCAACTTGTTGGCCAAGCAGCTTCTTCATGGCGTTCTGGGCATGACTGAGATCACCATACCGGCAGGTCACGCTGCAAGCTTCGTCCCCTTCGCTCGCTGGGCTGTGAAAGTACACGGTTGGCCTCACCAAGGCCATCGACTTTAAATGGTCGTCACATGTCGTCACGCACACTTGCCCTTAAATTGATGTGGCTGCAGCCTGGCCACAGCTCCTGCATGTCGATGCCTACTGATTTATGCAGATTGAGGATGTCTTCCTTGGTGTAGTTCACTGGGACATTTTGAACCTCGCAAGCGAAGGTTGCGATCTCAGTGGGGGAAGGCATGCAATTGAGACGTCTGGACCTGCTGCCAAGCTGCCGAAAGCTTTCCCGAAGTCCCGCTGTCTGACTCTTTCTTTCCCACTCCCGCCTGCATTGTTACAATTGGAATGCTGGGTGTTTGTTGTCAGCCAAGGCGCCCAAACCCTCGGACCGCAAAGTCCCCTATTTAATGGGCGCATATAAAGCCTAAAGTAGGACTTGGACCATGTGCACCATGTACACAAAATCGGTAGCTCCCCCGTCTCATTTTTGAAGCCCGCATAGGGTGCCGACAGACCTAGCACATACCATCGTGGCGCATTCGAAGTTCTCAATAGAACGCTGAAGCTAAACAAGCTAGCTTACACCTGGACTGTGTGCGCAGTGTAGTATACCGTGTACCATCAGGTGCCATCGAGCATGTATTTGAAGTTTCTGGGTTGAGGCCACTGCTCTAGGAAAAGTAAGCAATGTGTCCTGCTGCTTAGAAGATGTCATTTTGGCAAGGCTTCAAATGCCGCGCCCGAAGCATCCCCCAATGGTCCCCCAACGTACAATCGCCACTTTGTACCATCACAGAAAACGTTACTGACAACCGGGGGACAGGGGGAAGGGGGAAAAGGGGAACGGGGGAACGGTGGAAAGGGGAAAGGCGCGGCTGCCCAAAAACACGTCTCGACAAAGGAAGCACGCCATCAGGCAACATCGCGAAATCACATGAAATTTCTTGGTTGAAGACGCTGCTCTAGACTCCTTCTGTTGGTTGAAATAAGCCGCAGCCGTTTAAATTTCTAATGAAGCTGCCATCTGCTGCTCGACAGGCGGTGACTCAAAACGACTGTGTGCGGCACCCTGTTACATACGTCGCGCCCCACTATAACCATGTCGCGGGCTCGTCGAGGAGGCTTCTCTACAAGGCATGATGAGCGGCTCAGAACATGCCAGAGAACGCTCCTATGCTGCAAAAGGGCACCCCGGGCTCGTTACGTACCCTGGACTTCTTGAGCCATAACCACATTTCAGACTGGTATTTTGACACGATGTCATGTGCCCGGCCCCAAAAGGCTCAACCGTACACTGCTGTGCACGCCGTGTATCGCTCTGTGCATATAACACGTGTGCCACATTCCAGTGCTGAGCACCAAGTGCTGACATTAACATTCACGTCACTACATAGTTTCAGTATCGGCAAAGCTTCAAACTCCACCAGACGTACACCTGTACGGCGAGTCCCCACTCGGTTGCTCCCGCCCAAGTGGCAATTCTCGATATAAACATTTCCCCTAGTGTGGCTTCCCCTGTAGCCCCGCACAGAAGCATGGGTAAAAGAAGAGATCTAGAGAAACAAGAACTGGAACTTTCGGGCGGACCAGAGCGACCATCGACCCGATGCCACGCAACGGTCAAACATGTGGCCTGCTCTAAACCCTCCTTCTCCTTCTGCTGAGGCTGCGTATCTCGCCAGTTGTTACCTCGCCAGCCTAGCAGATCTAGCAGCGGACAGCGAAGGCTGCGAGTCAGTGTCTTCAAGCCTCACGTACTCTCTAGCCACTGAGTCGCCGCTGGCACCGTCCTAAGCAAGAAATGCCTGCCGGAAGCACATACATTGGAGCTCACTGGAGCTCACAAGTCAAGCTTGCATGCCTCGCCCCGTAAGCCAGCAACTCCCCTACTACTGCGACTACTTGCTCCCAGTATCTCCCCTCGCAATCCCCAGGCCTCTGTCAGACTTGTCCCACGAGCTCTCGGACCAACTCCAGGACCTCTTTGACCAGTCCCACTCCTCATCTTTGGCCCACTTCGTCTTCCAGCTTCCTGACCGTCCTGACCAGTCCTTTGCCCGCCAAGTACTGTCATCTTTGGCCTGACAAGGCAACACGCAGCTCCGACATGGTCCGCCCAACGATGAACTGCGGAGACAACCATTTGTGGGGGGGGGGGGGGGGGGGCACTTTCGCACTTTCGGCCTGCGTCTGCTGCTGCCGAGGCGATCGACTGCGCGCCGCAGCCGCCGCCCCTGGCTCCAAAGGCGGTACCCCGCACGGCACATGCGCATTCTCATGATTCATTCCCCGCCTTGGAAACTGGCCGCTGCCCTATAAACAACCGGTGCTCCTGCAGTCGCCACGGCACAGGCGTGTGGTGGGCCATAACCTATTCTAGCCCTGCGTGAGCTCGTCTACTTCTACGCCTCTGCTCGTTCTCAGAAGGTCTCCACGCCTCGCCCCAGGCCCTTGCCCGCCGCGGTCACTGCACGACCTCCGTGTTCTCTGTCGGTCTCTGTCTGTCTTTTGTGGGAAGCCCCCGAGCATCCTTGCCTGCCCCTGTATTCGGGGCTGTAGCCGATGGAGCCGGGGAGGTTCTCCCTTGAACACACTCCCGCTCTCTCTCCAGGGCTCTCCCTCTCTCTGTCTCTGTCCCTGTCGCTGTCCCGCTCCCCCTCCCTCTCACTCTCCCTCGCTCTGGCTCTCGCTCAGGCTCTGGCTCTCGTTTTTTTTCTCTCCCTATCTCTCTCTCTCTCTCTCTCTCTCTCCCACACGCATAACCCCCCCGGAGGGAGGCTGCC